>CABFWO010008241.1:0-12889 GCA_902155825.1 Timema genevievae | reverse complement strand
CGTTATTATTATTATTATTATTATTTAGCACCGCGTCTTACTACCCGTTCGGGTTATACGCTTAAGTACTAATTACGCTAATGGATTAGGAATTGGGAAGGTTGAATTTAGAGGAAGTGAACCCGCATTTACATGGAGGGAGGGTGGAAAACCATTTGGGAAAAACCACCCCAGTTCACCCGACCGAGATTCGAACCTCGATCTCCCCGTCCTCGGCAGTCTGGCTCAACACGACTAGCGCATCAGCCAACTACGCCACCGAGGCGGGTGAGAGACATGGTGACAAATGAAGAAGTCCTAAGACGAGTGAGTGAGAAGAGAACCATTTTGGATGTGATTTTTCGGCGCAAAGCAAACTGGATTGGAAACACTCTTAGGACGAACTCTCTTCTGTACGAAGTCATAGAAGGAAAGGTTGATAAGATAAAGAGGAACTTAAGAAGGAGGAGGATTCAAAAACTATATGATATGAAGGAAAGAAGAAAATTCTGGGAGCTGAAGAAGGCAGAGGATAGGGCACATTGGCGGTCTAAGTTCACTGACGAAAGGAATGACCCTGTTGTAAGACAAAACACCCAATAATAATTTAATTTATGCTCTTTAGTGGATTATGAATCACTCTTTAATTATGTCCCTGCATCAATGTATATTATTACTTATCACATATCTAAATATCTTCATTTTTAGATAAAGTAGCAATCAAGTTCATATAGTGCACCGTACCATTTATTTTTTGTATTCTAGTTACACTGCCACCTTGGCTGTTTCTCATACTATTAAATATTGAGCTTATTTAGGTGTGCTGAGGTGAATTGACTCTCAAGCTTAATTGTCAAAGGTTGTGCTTATATTTTTAATCCCCTTGTTAACATATATTTTTAATCTTAGCCTGTCAAATAGAATGTTCCTTACAGCATAGCACAAATCTCGTTTCTTTTCCATGCAAAACCAGTGGTTATAATTTTAGGCCCATTTCTATGTCACATACTTTGTATAATATTTTTCATAAAATACCGTAATACCTAAGCAAACCTTTCACCAATCAAAAATGAAACTGATAGTCATCATAGTTTTGCAATCAATAAATTTAATTTCCCTATATTGTTTGGAATTTTAAAATAATCTCTATAAAATTGGTTAATCAAGAATTTATCATAATGCTGTAATAAATTTACATCTCGATATGAGAGTCATTAAAAGTCAATGGAATTACTATCGCACTAGCATATTCAATCTTGGACCTAATGAAGCCAAAGTACATACTTAAAATACATTCAGCTTTAATGAATGGAGAGATAATATACTTAAGACTGTATATACTCTAATGCAGGAATGGAAAATCGTTGTCATACGTGCCACTGGGAGCCATGCAAACAATAGTTGAGTGACACAGCAACAGAAAAAAATAAACACCAAATAAAATGTTTCCCAATGTGGTATAGTTTTTTTTTTTCGAAATAAAGAACATTTTGACAACTATAAAGTCAACAGCTGGAAATCATCTTGGCTCAAACTAAAGTGCAGCTTGTGTGTTGTTGAAGATAACAACTATGAACTGAACGTATCTTGGTTAGCAAAATACTATATGTTTCAAACTAATACGGAAAAGATTATGTAAGTTTTTTTATTTTTAACATCTAATGCAATTCATTGTATTTTTTTCACTGACAGTACTATTGTCAATGTTTTTACTTTAGGTTATTGAAATTAATGTTGTCTAAGACACTTTGTAAATTTAATAAATTTTCCCTTTTTAAAATTTGGACATTATTATAACATTTTCCGAGTCTTGTTCTTCTATGAAAGCATTACTATCCGCTACTGGCTTGCTAGGCCCTTCATAACTTCACCAGAGCCCCGTCAGCTGCCACTTTTATGGGGTCACATAAGGTTTTCACAGCTATCATATTGGTCTTGGGGCACATGTAATCCCCACTGAACTATGCTACCACACGCAATCTTCTACTTCATGCCCATCTCCCACGACGTGGATGAGGGTTAGGACTTTGGGAGACACACTAGGTGGTAATATTAGGAGGAGAAAGTTTCAAGTACTCAGGAAGTGGGGTAGAGGAAAGGGGAGGAAATTAAAGAAATTAGGTAGATAGGGAGGAAAGCGGAGGCCTTTTACAAAACCGTCAAAAGTCTGGTCTAGAGTAGAGATGTGCAGCAGAAATGCACAGGAATGATGTACAGGATATACTATATCCCATTATTGCAGTATGCAGAAACCTGGGTGATGAAGGAAAGGGATGAGGGCAGGATACAGGCATGTGAGATGAAATTTCTGAGGAGTAGGCTGGGAGTGACAAGGATGGACAGGGTGAGGAATGGAATAGTGGAGCCCCTGCAGGATAGGATAGAGAAGGTGAGATTGAGGTGGTATGGGTATGTGAAGGGAATGGAATAGTGAAGGATTCCAAGAAGGATTCTTAAAATGGAGGTGGCGGGCAGGAGGCCAAGAAGAAGACCCAGGGACAGTGGATAAGGGGTGCAGAGAATTGTAGAGAGATTGGATTGGGCCGTCGTGAAGGAAGAAAAGTGGTGGGTGGATATAAGTAAATGGAAAGAATTATGTTCAAGACACACACCCCACCATTGACAGGAAACTGTGCATGATGAGGATGATTGAAACATTAACAATTCTATTTGAGTTATTGATTACATTTCATAATATTCAACAAGTTTTGTTTTTTAAATACTCATTAAAAAGTAAATAAGAGGTGGCACACTGGTCGAAAAAGTTTTGCCATCCCTGCTCTTAGTGCATGTTGTTGATTAATTATTTTTCCCCAAATGTTTATTTTACCTAGTTAAATAAGCTAAGGTTTATTTTGAAGTAAATATATCACACTACTTTTAGTCTTTTTTGTAGGACTTTAGAGTTTATATAAAAGTTCATACACAATTTTTTTTTTCATTTCAGTTTATTTTAAACGAGAGAACAAAATATTTTCCTAATTGTATTGTATCATTCTGTTGGCAGCAATCAATACAACTTTGTTTTGTGAGACGTTTGTGGTTTGTAACATATTTTAAAAAAATCTGTAGCTGAAGTATATATTAAAATCACTAGTGTATGTCCTAATCTCAAAAGTCAAATGCCTAAATTTTGTATTAATAATTTTAATTTGAAATAGAGACTATATAGATAATTCCAGCATCTTTTCTGTATTTGTGCGAACTTATTATATTTTGCATAGTAGAACACCATTTTTTACTACCCCATATTTTGTTATTATAAACTACATTGTAGAAAAAGACATTCCCTTCCCTAAGCACACTTCCACTCTTAAGAATGTTTTGTTCCTATAGCTCTCAGTCCAAGCTGAACTGTACTGAGTGATTTGTGCTGAGTCAAGCCACTGCCTTATAATTAGTTTACATGTGTTTTGATATTTGCATACACTTTCAAAATGAGCCACTTAGGTGTGTACCTTGTTTAACTGCTAAGTCTGCTCGTAATATTCAAAATATTGAATTCCACTGTCACATATTCACATTGTTTATTTTCATTTAGTTTTAATTCATGTATGACAGTTCCCAACACATTGACTTTTACATATCTCATCAATATATAAATAAAATATAGCAGGCTTAGCTCTTCACCAACCAAAGATTTCTAAGTAAAACTTAAAATAGTTCCTGATGGTGAATTTTATAGTTAATTCATTACTTAATTTTTCTTTGAGTGTATACATATTTGTTGTGTGTTTCAGTGTGTTCAGTGGCTAGAGGATGCCAAATTGAATCAGCTACGTAGAGATGGGATACGATATGCTCGCATTCAGCTATGTGATAATGATATTTATTTTTTGCCTCGAAATATCATTCATCAGTTTCGTACAGTTTCAGCTGTTACTAGTATTGGTAAGTGGGCACAAGGTGTTTTTTTTTTAACCCTTTTGCTGTGATAATCTGATATATCCACTCTCAGCATTATAGCCATTGACAGCAGAAATTGACTTTACTCGACGACCTTTAAACTTTTATTTACCTTAGCTACGACAGTTGGAATTAGCCACAAGAGTGTTAGAACGCTGAACTTTTCATACTAGCATGCCCGTGCGCCTCTGACATCTGGTGTTGTTTCGAGAACTGTCAATTACCATCTGCTAAATCATAACAATAGTAGCGCTTGCTTACATCCACATTTCACTACTTGTAGTACACGTGTATTATTTATGTGGCAGAAAACATTGTTGAGGGATTTATTAATGTGGTATTTGTAATATTTACCTGGTTATTCTACTGTGTTAGTACCATTTAATTTATGATTGATGAATTCGTGCCATGTGAAGTGTAATAAATATAACATCTCCATGGCAATAGTAAAATTTTATTATTGTGGGTTTAAGAACTTAATGTTAGATATTACCAACACAAACCTGTAGTAAATTTAGTTTGCTCTGGTTCTGAGAGTAAGTTAGGCATATATTTTTTTCTAGGCTTGTGTTTTGGTTTTGTGAAGTGCACTTATTTTATTCAAAATATGAATTCCAGAAGAAAGAGATTGTCTAGTAAGGCTATTGAGGTGATATTGAATCCTGATTCTTAGTGGGATGACAATTACATCATTGATGACACTACTTCTAGAGAAGAAGATGAACCAACTGCCATTGATGTATTGGAAGATAATTTTTCTGATGTTAGTTGCCAGTGGAATCAAATCATTGATGTTAGCCAAGGACAGTTAGTAAATCTAGATTTGATACATACATTCACAGGACAAAATAGTGTAGTTGGAATAGATGGAGTGAAACCAACTGGATGTTTTTACAAGTTTTTTCCTCATTCAATCTTTTTACATGTGGTAAATAAACAAATGTTTTTGCAAAGGAATACTTAGACATAAATGTAAATCTGTCCCCAAGGTCCAGATATAAAAATTATGTAGATGTAACAGAATGTGACATAAAGGCATTTCTTTCAATTGAAATTGGCATGGACATGGTTCATAAACTGAGCTTAGATTCATATTTCCAAGATTCTTTTTGGCTTACTCGTATCCAAGGTTTTGGTAGTTTGTTCACTATAGATATATCAATCTATTCATTCATTTTTGCATTTCAATAACAACAGCACACAGCCAAGATAGGGAGAAGACGGGTATGACATAACTATCAAATACGACCCATTCTAAATTTTGTTCAGGACTCATATATACAAATTTACACCCCGAACAAGGAATTATCTATTGATGAAACAATGCTTAAATTTATTCAACAACTGATCACATATCTGTTAATATATGCAAAAATCCATTTATTTTATTAACATCATTTGTAACATATTTAAATATTTATTTTTCAGCTTGGCATGTTCGTTTGAAGCAGTACTATCCAAACTCTCTAAATCTTCAGAATGTAAGACATTCGAGAGTAGTTACGGCTCAGCACCACTACAAGGAAAAGAAAAATTTGGAAAGGGCATCTTGTGATGCACCTAAGAGAGATGTCAAAGATGAAATCCCAAGAAACGAAAAACACAAGAAAGATAAAGAAGTTGATGAAAAATTGTTCAAAGCAGAAAATTTCAAGACCAGAAAAGACGATAAAACTGACCATAAGTCAAAGAAAAGAGAGTTAGAAAATTCAATTGAAAGTGATAAGAAGAGGGCCAAATCAGTTGGAAAAGTATTTATTCTGACAAGACCCAGTGGTATTCAAAAGTCCTCTACAACCAAACAAGAATCCGGGAAGAAGAAAGAAACAAAGGATTCATCAATGGAAAATGGTTTTAAGGTTAATAAAAGTACAAATGGTGCAAATATTAGTGTAAAAAAAATTGAAAACTTTGAAATTGACAAGTTGAATGGGGAAAGAAAGAATGGAAAAGCAGCATCTTTAAACGAGGGATATGGTGAAGTGGAAAAAGAGGATAAATGCAAGAGAAAAAGAGAAAAAAGCTCAATGCCAGACATAAATAAAATTGAAAAATTAAATGATTGTATTGAATTAAAACAAGAACAAAAGCAAGATCCTGTTAATATTCATGATGTAATACCAATTAAAGATAGTGCAGAAAGCTGCATTGTAAAGAAGCCTTGTCACTCCTATGTAAAGAAACATCCCACTTTTGATAAATCAAATGGTTTTCCATTGAAAGACGGTGATAGTCATGCTACTGGTGACACACACTCATTTTCTATGCCTGATAGTAAGACAACCATGAATTCGTTCAGTGGACAGGTTCTGCCTGCTCTACATATTAGGGATGGTGATGTTTCTAATCTCATTAATAGTTTTCCAACATCATCTTTTTCAAAGAAAGAGAGGACTACAAATGTAGAAAGTAATTCAGTTGTACCTTTTCCCTTAAAAAAAGAAACTGAACCAATTAAACCTAATCTGCAATTTAAAAAAGACCCTTTAGTCAAGACAAATTCTCCATTTAAGTTGCAAACTTCTGTCAGTTTGCTAGATGAAATTATGGCAAGCATGAATATGAGTGCTACCAAAGAAAGAGATGACAGAGAAGATATTGTATGAGTATGACTAATTTTTTCCACTTGCCTTTAGCACCTTATTGCTTGTGCTAGCTGCACTTGCAATATATAATGCCTTTACAAAGACTGTAGTACCTTGAGACAAAATAGAATATAAGTTGGAAATCTGTCAGATTTATATTTAAAATGTATTTGTATGACCAGTGAATATCAAATCATTTATGTACAAATAACTATACATATGTAAATATTATGTATGACCGATGAATATCATATAATGTATCTACAGATAACTATATACATTTGTATACATGAATACATAATTTACATATTAAATAGTTTTATAAGAGCATGGTGTACAATGAAGTGTGCCTCCAGGTTTTACATCGTTTGACTAAGTGTTCTTTATGATTTAATAAATAATCTTATGGACATGTTGAAGATGTTGATTAACTGATAATTGCTATTTAGTATATATATATATATAATTTTTTTTCATGATGTTGGTCCAATCATTTCCTTATATATGTGAGACTGGATGAGGTTTTTTAATTATACTATTTATTCATTAAATATGTATGTATTATGTAAAGTTATATTATAAAACTGTGTGATATATTTTGTGTAAATATGACACGAATGTGAATGTATGCGTGTTACGTACTATTTGTGTAAAATTTATATAAGAATCAGAGATGTTTTATGCATATACAAATGAATTTATATATTCTACCAAATACTGTATTGGCCTGAATGTAGTTCGATATTTTTCTCATAAAAATGCCCTTTTGAAAACTTTATTCATATTTTATGCGCAGCCCATTTACCTTTTAATTTTCGTGTAGAACACCTTCAAAATGTTTACATCATATGTGCGAAGCTGTACTATATTCGGGCCAATACGGGAAATTTTTTGCATGGGTAAAAGGTTTACCTTTGCACGTACGTCCAGCCATGTCGTCCATTGCAGTGCTTCCCAGCCTTTTCTAGTGAGTTGATTTTCTTCAAAATGGGAAGGACTTAGGCTTGGGCAGTTTACCCATAAAGTTTATGCTTCATTCAAGTTTCTTCTTTAAAAGAATAGTGCTTTTCAATTACATTGAATGTTAAAAAATTTTGCATATAAGGAAATCAATTTAATGATCTTATAACTCAAAATATCTAAGTTTATAATTCATTAAAGTACACATGGTGGTCACATATTAAGATGGTTGAATTCAGCTTTTAAAACAAGATTTCAACCATTGATCAGGATATTTTAAATTTTATTATTATTATTATTATTATTATTATTATTATTATTATTATTATTATTATTATTATTATTATTATTATTATTATTATTACAGATGGGTTGAATCCTATATTTCTTGAATCCGAATCCAAAATTTTCTTTCGAATCTCGAATCCTTGAACCTTCAAAGGTACATTTTTAGTTTGTCAAAAAAATCGCAAAGTATATTTTAAAAAGCAAACAAATTACCATAAATAAAATAATAACTTGTTAACAAAATGTATTACATTTGATTACCAGAACTTAATGTCAACTATAAATGAAACTTCATATTTACAATAGTGTTTTCATTTCATATTCACGTAGTTAGCCTGTTAGGAAATTATTTTAACAGTGTATAATTAATTAATACCTTAATTACAAGTGAAATTAATTCACCTACGACACAATAAGTTATGGCCCGTCTAAATACAAAAGAGATAGATATATATTATTCAGCTATTTACTTATTTTAATTCAGTGGTTGGTCATGGTTCATCAAAGTTAAATATGCAAACGTGTTAATAGTGTCCGAGTAGCCTATTCAAGGGTTCATTCACTAAATATATAAATTGAAAATATTTTGTATTTAACATTAGCATAGCAAATAAAACTTTTTTCAAAGGTTTGGCACCACTGGATATTCCTATTCTGTTCATTTGTCTTTTCTTTTATGTTTCAATAACAAAGAAGATATTAAACAATAAATCTTTTTCTGTAAACGAATTTATTTTTTAAAAAATGTTATTTTGTTCTTTTATTTTTTACATAAATGAAGCTAAATTATCATTATTTTTTCTAATTACACGAATCTATGTAGTTCATAAAAAATTCATTTTGAGTTAAATCCAAAACCTTTATATTTTGATTCATGATTTCTTTTGGGAGAATCTCGAATTTCTCGAATACCATAGGAATCGAGGATTTGAGTGTCCCACCTCTAATTATTATATATAATTTTTTCTATTGCCCAATTCCAATATACAATGTGAAATATAGTTTAACAGGGTGTCCAGCGACCTGTAAAAGTCAGAGAATGTGTTTGCTAAGAGAAAAAGTCATGGAAAATTCAGGGAATTTTATCAAATTTTTAGAATTTTCACATTCACTAAAAAAAATAGGCCTATGCTACTTTCATTTACAATAGTCATCTGTCAAAATAACCTTTTTCATCTCACCTTTCCACCCCTTTACCACGTGTCTTTACCCAAAGTTGAGTCATTAACCCGTGTAAGCCGATATTTTAATGACTTAATATGATCTAATTGAAATCAATCTTAGATTGCACTACCCAACAGCCCATTATTTTAGGCTGACATCCTTTAAACCCTTCATAAAGTGTCACAATTTCAAAATGTGTATGTGTCTAAAAATAGTATTACATTAAGTTGTGCTCTTAATTAAATAATGTTCATAATATAATCACTGCAAAAAGTTGGAAATTGGCTCTGGAAAACTTGGTAAAGTCGGGGAATTTTAAAATATTTCTTGGCTGGACATCCTGTTTAAATAATATTTGCTAAACTTTAGAACTTTATTTTAATTCTTTGTGCAAGTAGCCCAAAAATGTTACTTTTTTACTATGTGAAGTTATTAAATTTAATTCAAAATTAGAAGTCTGATTATTATGTCCAAGTCTCAAAGAAGAGTACAAGTTTTTTCATAAAAATTTCAGGAAAGATTTGGCTACCCTTAACACACGGTTTAATTGATTAAGATCCAATATTCTAATTGTAATAACAGTACCCTAATTTATAACTTGTATTCGCAACTTTAGCAATAAAAATGTACATTTTGCAATATTTTACTTTCACAATTTGTACTCACTCAACACTAATTGTACTTGCCCAGGCCTGCATGGACCAATGTGTGGAAGTCAATGTAAATAAAGACAACTCATACTATGTATTATTTTTTTAGGTTAAAGTATTCCATTTCTTTTTGAGCCATTTTTTTTAACTGCTCTATTTTTCATATATTTCTTTTTAATTTAGAAGTTCAACTACATCACTTTGATTTAAAAGGCTTTAAAATCATTGTTTATATTATTACTAGCACCGCGTCTTACTACCCGTTTGGGTTATACGCACATTATTTATGATTATAAAAATTGTAATTTTAAATTAAAGGACTATAATTTATAAGAATTTAATTTAATACTTTGTCACAAACAAACAAAAAAATACATTTGTGAAGTCATGTTAGGTATTAACATTATAAAAAAAGTTTCTGACTATGCTATTGTAAATATGTATCTGTGTGGCCATATTGTTTTATTTGATGCTGGATTTGACATTCATAAGAAGTAAATAGTAAATATAGTTTTTCTTAACTAATATTAAAACATTGTATTATGGTACACAAAAACCTGTTAAGTTATTTGAGTTATAAATTATAGAATTAATATTATATTTTGTTATGTAACTAACACAATTTTTTTTTATTCACAAACCAAGTGGTGTTTTGTTCTGGTGATGGGACTAGATGTGTAATGTATGGCCCACATATACTCACTTTATACACATTCACTATTTTCATAAATTAAATAAATTAGCAAATTATATGCATGTACTAAGTATGTATACACATGTAAATACATGCAGTTATAAACTATTCCTATTCTCTTATAGAGTTTGTCAGATTCTTACCATTAGTAATAATAAAAGTGTCTTTTTTAAAAAAAAACTAGTAAATATGGACAGGTTGTTCTTATCATTCTTAAAAATTAAAAATATTACTATTATTGTTAGATTTTTTAGGTTTTTTTTGTGTGTGCCTCATCTTGCTACCTGTCTGGGATATCAGCCTTTAATTACTTTACTCTAATAGGGTAAGGAGTGATGATTGTAGAATTCAGAGGAAATGTGCCCTCATTTATGTGAAGAGGGTAGGGGATGCTCATTTAAGAAAACTACTTCAAGCACACTTAAACAGGATTCAAACCCTGACCTTCCTGTTGTTGGCAAACCAAACTATAGGAACTACATGTTTAGCCATAGCGCCCTCAGAAGAGGGTAGTTTTTTATTCTTTTCACTTAAGATTGATATTAGGAAATGTGAAAACTGTTGGGTAAACTTTATATTTATAGATGAGAAATGCTATCATATACATGTCACACATGAATTTGATTTATCGGCCTGCGCGAGTATTTTAGTTTATTACCTCTTCAGCCCTTTGTTATGTTTTTAAAAATTTCAAATCTCATATTTAGTTTCATGTCATTTCAGAATATTATTATCTTAGCTCTCCATGGGGGGAGGGGGGGGGACACACCTTGTGTAATGTCTCACTATCCATATATAACTATGCCGAATGTATAGAGATGAGTAAGGTATAATCTATAGGATATATGTATAGAGGAAAAGTGGGAAACCATTTAAGAAGGAAAACCACCTTCATCACACCCAGCCTGAATTCAAACTTTTACCTCCAAATCACCATTTAACCAGATATGACGATCTTCATGTTTAGTTCTCGTGCCCACTAATGTGTGTCCAATCAGAAGCAGCTTACCTGACAGTTCAAAAAGCTACTGAATCTACTATATTATATTCATATGGAAACCATGTTTTCTTTGGGGCTTTTGATGCATCTTTTTTAAGATAAAATTGTTAATATTGGCATCCCTGCATTTGTTGTTTTATACTCTAAAAGATTAGCCCATGACAAGCTGACTATAAAAACCAAATAATTAATAGGTTCACTTGCTTTTTGTTTCATTGAATTTTGTAAGTTCTTCCAGAGAAGCCACTATAAAGATATGAACAATACTCGTTTTTAAAATACAACTTTTATCCACACTAACGTTTGAAATTAACTTAAACATCAAGATTATATTAAAATGGCTAGATCATAATATTGGCGCTGCTTTTACAATACTATAACCTCAAACAAACTAAAAATTAAATTTTTACCAGTAATTTAGACGTGAAATTCTTTTATTTACAATTTGAGATAAAGTTAAAAGATTTTCACTCCCTTAACCAAATACTGTTAGTAAATTAATAACTCATATTTTTTTCTGTCAAGTTGTCCATAAATTATTGTTTTGCCACCCATCTTGGTCTGTATACATTTGTATTACTCAAGGATGATGAAGAGAGTGCTATTGGAGAAACTGGAACTTCTGCAGCTGGCCATTGACTTAGAAAATATAATTGATCACCTTTATTTAAACCTGGTTCTTTTTTTAATCTTCCGCTTTAAGACCCTATCTCTCAGATAGTTATTCATACTTTTTTTTCTTTACCTCTTCCTTAGAGTTTTTATAAACTTATATTGGTTAGCAAACAGAACTTGTGCTTTTATAGAACTACATAGTGATTTTATCTTAAGTGTAAATTGCTTAATGTAAAATTTGATTGACCTCTCCACTGTATCTGTAGCTTCGTGATCTGATTTTTGTCTTAAGAGCCGATTTACCAGAAAATTAGATACAATATTACTCTCAAACCATATATTGCATTGAACTTTTTACCTGAAAACAGCAAAATTTGTGTTACACCCCACTCTACTACCTTTTATTTATGACCACAAATAATATAAAAAGGAGTGGGAGTAAGCTACAAAACATATAAAAAGGGAAATCATATGCAAGATTTAATAACAATATGAATGGTTTATTCAAAGCAATAACAAAGCAGAAATCTTTACATGGTCTCAAAAATCAAACTGAGTTATGTTTAAAATAAAAAATAAACAATTATTTCGCGCAGTTAAACTGAGTGAATGTTATATCACACATAACGTATCCTACAATCAAATGGGTCAGTCTTGAAGAGACAGAACAACCTATAAAATTGATTCAAGTACAAACATTTATAGTAAATAATATCCACATAAGAGCCTTATGGGCCTTATTAAATTGTTACTAAAGTGTCCGATTCACACCAATGAATGCAGACTTAAGATTCGGATGGACACCTACTATATAAGAACGATAAAGTTGTGCCCGCCATTGCTTAAAAAATATGCATAGTAACAACATGCGGTTTTTTGCATTGAATTAAACTTTTAAATTTAAAATGAACTATATTAATAAAAGAAGTTACAAGTTAATATTTACTTTTTTACAATAAGAAGTAATTTCAATTAAATTTAAATTAAATAAAACATGAAATACAAGAATATAGTTTTGAAGTTATCATATTATTATAGAGAATAATAT
>CABFWO010008240.1:0-19070 GCA_902155825.1 Timema genevievae | reverse complement strand
AGGCCTGGCATTCCTCACATTCACAAGTTGTGATTAATACACATCTTGTCAGAGGTGAAGGAAGGGTTTGGCTATCAGATAAATCTTTGCCGTGACCGAGGATCGAACCCCGGACCCCAGTACAGAAATCTGACACCTTAACCCTAGACCACCAGGTCACTTAGATAATATCTTTGTCAGAAATAAATACAAATTGATTCACTAAGTTATAATATATTTTTGTAAATATTTTTTACTATGAGTGCAATTTAGGGAGCCAAATATTAATATTGTTTTATTGAAACAGTTTGTGAAGGCCCTGATTCGTAGAGGCCTTTAGATCTTAGTACCCGTCACCCTCTCTTAATGCCGGCCTGTGAATGACCATAGACTTTCTGAATAGCAACCGAATATCGAAGGGTAGGGGTACAGACTTCGATTATAATTTAAAATACACATTTCCAGATTAAAAATTTCCCATTTGACTCCTTGGAGAACGATCCCAAGTTTTATACGAGAGTAAATGGTCCAATCTATTTCGTGGTCATGGGTGTATTTTTGAAAATTTGAAACATAAAATATCATAATATAGGGAATGTTACGATTGAACAAAAAATATATAGTTCATAGGGGGGAACTTGATAAAATTTCCATTTTATTTTAATTTTTCAACCAAAACTTTTTTGCTAAAATTTTAGTTGCAGTTTTGAAATAGGTTTGTTTTTAACAGAGAATTTAGCACGATTTCGTGAAAACATTGTCTTCACAGGTAAGTCAAGTAGGCCTAGTAATATGAATCCCAATTTTCATAGGAAAGGCCTTTTTTAAATTCACATATATATTTTTAGTGGTCAATATGGATAATATTTTACTATGTTATTAGTGTAATTTTGACATGAGGTAAAGTGTTCGCCCCACGGACCGATGTTCTTGGGTTCAAACCCAGATGAGTTCAACTGATTTTTCTTGAGAGATAAAAATTTGTAGCACAACTTCCTTCAAAAGTGAAGTCACAAGTCGGTCTATTTTTGATTGTGGCATGTAAAAGAACCATCGAAGATACGTGAACATACCTTTCCCGAAAAATTTGATAAGACCTTTCACTCTCGCTCATAGAAATTCTCATATAATCAGTCAGCTCAAAAATTTCAGGTCAATTAACTTAAATAAATAAAAAATAAAAATTGGCCTTGTTTTATATGTAGGCCTACTGATATTCTATACCAAGGGTCGTAGATGCAGATAACATGATTTGACGTATGAATTCGTCAGAGCAAATCTTGAAACTTTTCTAGCTCTAAATAAAATTCTTCTTGTAAAATTTCGACTGTACTTTAGTGTTTAGCTATTTTTTTTATCACCGGGTCCTAGTACCTGTTCAAGCATTTATGATATTTAGGAAGGTATGAGAGAGGAACAATTTTAGAGTTAATCTACCCGCATTTGCATAGAAGGTGAGTGAGAAGATATTTAGGAAAAATCACCCTTAAAAGACCCGACAGAGATTTAAACCCTGATCTTCTAGTCATCAGCAGGTCGATCCAACACGATTATTACACCTTAGACCAAACGGCCACTGAAGTGGGCTACAGATACGTTGATTCTTGAAACAAAATAAAGTTTAATACTTTTTTTACCTAGCTGCTTACTGTATGTACAAACACAATTTTCAAATATTCTTTAATTTTAATTTTTTACGTAAAACATTAAAATAAGTAGTTATAAAAATACTTAGAAAATTTATTTAATCAGTTCTTTAAAATGTCAGTAAGTTATTTTTAGTTGGACAATCTACTATTTAAGATCATATTTTTAGCGAAGATAGTTGCATAACCTTTACCTTTAAAAGTCACAGTGATAAAGAAATACCTCGGTATAACGAACCTGGGAGTGGTGTATATTATATATGGGTTCGTTCCACTGTAGTCTAAGAGTCGTAATTTGTACGCTTAGCACCATGGGCACTAACGATTTATTACTTGCTTCGGTGGCCACATGGTCTAGGGCATTACTCTCGCAATAGACTAGAATGACCATGATGGAGAGATCGAGGTTAGAATCACTTTTGGATGTACTGAGGATGGTTTGTCCTAAATGGTTTTACATTCACCCTCCACGCAAATAAGGTTACACTTCCTCTGAATTCAACCTTCCTCATCCCTACTCCTTTAGAGCAATTATAAAATATGCGTATACCCTGAACCGGTAGTAAGATGCAGTGATAAAAAAATTAACCATTTATTCGAATGGATACGTCTTTCGAAGACACCATCGATGAAATGCATCCACATTAGTATGGAATGGTGATGGAAAAACCACACTGGTAGATCAAATTTAAAAAAAATATATTAATTTTACCCGGTCGAGATTCCAACCTTGACCTCACCATGATTGGCAATCCAATCAATAGTGAGACTGATACCTTAGAAGGCATGACCACCAGAGCAGGTGGTTTTCTAAATTGTGTATGCGTAAATAACAAATAATTAAATGTTAATTCTAATGTAATGAAGATAAGGAGTAAGAACAGACAAAGAGAAAAAAAACAGATCTATCCGTCTAAAATGTGGTTTGAAAATTTTTAGCTAGGAAAAAAAAAATATTAACCTTACGGAACCCCCTCTCCACCCCCCCAAAAAAATATCCCTGTTAAAATTGTTGTTTCCCTCTCTACACTGATGAGTATGCTAATATAAGTTGTGTTCATCTCGCTTGTCCTGAACATTTATTCTAGATCTTTCTCTTTAAAGTTCACGTCGTCAGAGCAGGTTCGTCTTTTTGCTGTTCCCGTTGCAGAAAAGAACTAATTTTCCTTCTCCAACCATTGAGTGTAGATGACGGAGGCATGTTTGGAGCTTAACAGTACCTATATTATACCATATTTTATACGTTTTTTAATACTTCATATTGACAAATAATTATGATTTCCGATATAATGAAATTTAAGTCGAGGGATTGGGCAGTAATGATCGATTTTTTTCAAGATACAGTCAATAAATCTTTACACAGTGGCAGCAATGTAAATCGTGACCTGTAATTTTATTTTATTTATAAAATTAATATTGTGTTAGTTCCCTATTGTATGTATTTATATGCTTCTTTGTACCTTCTTTCGTATATAACAAAAAATTAATGTCACTAAAAAGTAACTAAAGCCCAATTATCTCTTTTAAACGTAAATAAAAATGTTTTTATATACTATGTATTTAGAGATGAATTCATTTAACTATATAATTAAGTAAATTAAATACCAATACCAATAGTAAAACTATTTTTTTAACTTTACGCTGCGTTTTACTACCCATTATACACTTAAGTATTAATTACGATAGTGGATTAAGAATTGGGAAAGTTGAATTTAGAGGAAGTGAACCCACATTTGCGTGAGGAAGAGTGTAAAACCATTTAGGGTAAACCAACCCCAGTTCACCCTACTGATATTAGAACCTTGATCTCCCCCTCCTCGGCAGTCTGACTCAACACGAAACTAACAAGTTAGCTAACTGCACCATCGAGGCGGGTTAGAAAAGCTTAAAGAAATAAGTTGACATATATGTCTGAAGATTTTTGGAACAAGTAACCAAATTTGCTGTAAAAATAAATTAATGGGAAAAAGCCCACGCTACGATTTTCTCTACGCTTACTTGAAACACTGAAGAAGTTATCTTAATATTCCAACAGAGAAAACTTATTAAAGGAAGGTATTGCTTTAGATGGGTGGCTTTGAAAATTTACATTTTTTATTTCCTTAAGAAGAAATTGAACACCTCTCCTGGTAGGCAGCGTTTCTGGCATCGCATATAGAGATCCCGTGTTCGATTTCAGGCGCTTCCATATTTTTTTGTGAAGCAGTGTGTCTGAAACGAGGTAAACTCGGCCTCGTGAGGACGATTGAGGAGTTACTTGAATAAAGTAGTGGTACCGGTAAAAAAAACTGATATTAAAGAACCTAGGCCTGACTTTGCTGACTACATGACATCCTATATCCATAAATGTTGGCACTATCTTCGCTTGGTCAGAATGGCTGACACCATATAGTTTTTGCAAGGAAATAATAAAATTCACTTACTAGCCCCTGGGGATATAAGTGTTTCTTAAGTTGTACTCTTGTCTAAGTAGGACACATCTCTACCTAAAGACGGTCGTCATTATTGCACCTCCTTGATATTAAGTTTCAGCTTAGTTCGAGAGGAGTGTGTTATATCCCCTTAAAGTTCAATTTAACAGATGTGCGTCCCCCAAAATGAGTTCAATTGCCGACATTTATTTTGGAACCCAAATGAAGGTTTATATTTTATGAAAGAAAAAACTCATCTCTAAATATACACCAAATTTGAGATGGATTGAATGTCTTCTTGAAGTTGAAGAATGTAAGATAAATTTGTCTTCTGCAGCGGTCCTTCAGAATTTGCCGCGTATGGGTACCATCTAGGTCCACAGGTTGCAAATTGCAATAAATTGGCACTAACCTTTTTTTATATTCGCTTCACCTAATTACAAAATAGAACCACATTGAAATCATTCCATTTGGATTATCTTAGGTAGGATTTTTCTTTAAAAATGAAGTTTTACACATTAAAAAAATGGGAGTGAATTTTTAGTTTTGTCGATTATTTATGTTATGTCGCTACCCCCCATCCTACTCCTCACGGATGGCTTAAATGTGGAGATTGATGGTCCGAGGAAGAGTTGAAATAATTGTCCTGTAGTTTTATTTATTTTATTGTAAGCTTTAGTACAAAATGTGATGTAGTCGGTTATAATAATTATTTTCAAGTCTTAAAGAGTAACTAGCCCAATTCAGCCTTTCTGCCCAAATTATGCTTACATCGGTAGTCTAACTCTACATCGAACTGGTCCTCTAGCGTACTCCAGTTCTTCCGCAATGATCCCTAACTCTACTGAACTAGTTTCATCTTTCTTTTAGTTTAAAATTTGTCTTTATTATAATTGTTTTGCTAGTTCCAAAACACCGATGTTCAACTACTAGAGCCTGTTCATGATAGATTTTTTTAATTGAATGACAGTTCAAAAAACATATGTTTAGGTTCTGAGTTGCCAACACTTGTAAAATATCACTGTTTTGTTATAAATGTTCAGTTTTTAATTACCTGTTATATTTTACATTTAAAATAACGCAAACTTAAGCTTTCTCATACTATTTCATTACTTTTAATAATTATTTATATCCAGCTCGAAACAATATTTTAAACATAATTAAAAGTACTTATTCTTCGTTTTGGAACGTTATTGACTATGTGTAATATAGTGCATGCATTAATACCGTTTAATACAGGATTCGTATTTACTTGGAAAAGAGAAAATACTTTATATATACATAATAAATTGCTATATAATTATTTTATCGTGTTTCGAAATATTTAACTGAATAAATTATCTGTATCCACTGCGTGGGTGCATCATTGTAAAGAACTTGTTTCCGTCTTGTTCAAGCACATGGTTTAAATTCATCGGTCGACATTTTTAAGCTTTTTTCGTTAAACCTTTTGTGAAAGTGCTGTGAATAATATATTCTTTTAAGTGGAATAAAACGATAAATAAGGTTTCTGTCCGACATCAAATAAATAGATAAATAATATTGGCCTAAATTACTGTGGTTAACTATCACGTTCATATATTACCATCTGTCTTCATTACAGAGATTCAAAGTGATAGATGTCAGCTGTTGGCGTAGTGATATATTAGGGAATATTTCTAGTAACTTTTTGATCTGTCATCCAAGTAAACTAAGGTCATGAATGAATTATGTGTATACAAACTAAACTGGTAGTAGTAACATCTTTGTTATATTATTACGGAATATTTTAATTTGGCTGGCTGACTTAGGCTTACAACAGAAAGAAGAAGAACTTGTCTGTTATTTAATAATAATAATAATAATTTCAATTTCAATTTCAATTTCCTTTATTATAGTGCCGACCAACAGTCGTAAGACCTATAACAGGCCAGCACTGAAAAGCACACAAGTACATACCCTACAATACATACATTTACATAAGAAAACATGATAGACAAAAATTGGCCAAATAATGCCATATACCTATAAACAACCACGAGACAAAAAAGTAGTTAATAATGATAAGAATAAAAAGTAACATTAAAAATAAATAACCAAATAGTGGTTAAAAGCAGTAACATTATGCAAAAAATAGATCAGAATATTGTAAACTTAAACAATGTAAACTTAAATAGTATTAAATAATATAGGCAGAACCTCTACAAGATAAATTATTGATATGGGATATAATAATAATAATAATAATAATAATAATAATAATAATAATAATAATAATAATAATAATAATAATACTTAAATGCTAGTAGACACTGACAGTTCACCATATCAAAAACAGAAAAAGGAGTTGAAATGTGTTCACATAGCCTGGAAGAGAAAAGTACGTTCAATCAGTACCAAAAGTACTCCAATCTGTTTTTTATTAAATGGGCAGGACATTTCTGAATAATTGATGGGAAAAAACCCAATATTAGTTGGTTCGGAAAATAAAGATTGTTACCGTTTAGGATAAACAGAATTTTCTTTATTTACACACACAAAATCTAATAGGAAAATTGTCCGTTTCTCTGTAATATAGAACAAAGCAAATTGTGTGTTGCTAATCATAGATGCAGAAGTTATAGAAGGCATCGGAAAACTGAAATAGTTCCAACCAACTGGAAATTGATTGGTTGGGTAGGAGTGCCAACTTCCGGGTAGAATGAGGGAGTGCAAATTTCCCTTTTTAGTTAGAGTCTAATTTCCTCCAATTTCTCACGCCAGGGTTGAATCTAGACAATATGACATCGATGCTATAGTCTGTTCATGCTAGCCTAGCCATTTACTTTTTTCTTTTTTCCTAGCGTATGTCCCCATGGTTTGTAGGTTATACATTTTTGGTCCTCTAAGTCTGGGTCACCGTGTAGGTAAAGTTACTTCGTCCCGATGAGAGGATGATGAGTATGTGGTGCCAGTAGAAGTCTTAAGCCTTACTTAAGCCTAATAAACCAGACCATGGCAACCGCATGAACAATTATCCTACTGGGAAAATTACTTATGGTACGGCTGGGAATCAAACTCGGGACCTCTTGATTATTAGCCAGGAAAGCTAAACACTAGACCAAGAGGTCGGAAAACTTCTTCCATTTACAGATTTCTAATAAATATGCTACCCGTTTAAGTGGTCACATTGTCTAAGGCGCTACTTTTGTAATATACTAGACTGCCGATTGGGTGTACTGATGCTGACTTTTACTAAACGGTGTACAATCCATGTCCATGCAAATGCGTGTACACTTCCTCTAAACTAAACCTTCCTCATCCCTAACCCATTAGAGTAATTAGTACATAAGCTTATAACTCGAATGTGTAGTAATACGCCGTGCTAAAAAAAAGTTAGGACAATTTTACTAGTAATGTAAAGTGGCAGAATATATTATTTGAAAAGCAGACTGTTTTATTATGTCATATTTAAACTATTGGAAAAGTACAAAGCTACCGTGAACCAATTATATAATACAATTTTTATAAATTGATTGCGCCTTGCTATATTATAATTGTTATTGTAGGTATTGACAATATACATAAATAGTGATATCAAAAGATCACATGAGCTTACTTATGAAGACGTTAAAAATAGATAACAATAGTAGATTGTTTGTCTGTCAAAGTCGTTCCTGAAAAAACTTGATTTTAACTGGTGTTTATAACAAGTTGGGCTTTGTTTCATTGGTGTTTGATCTATATATATTTAGGGGATTATTAAATATATATATATATATATACAACAAGCATGACCCTTAACTTTAAATAAGGAAGTATTAGGTTTGGTTATGGTAAAGAGTAATTCTGGACTTTTTTAACAGTATAATTTATATATAGTTTACGTTCGACAGTAAATGTCTGAACGCCTTTTAAGTTGTAAATTTTCTTCAAAATCCCAAAAGTATTAAATTATTAATCTAGGAATTACAACAAAATCTATTATTTATACAAGAGGCAAAGTTAACTTATACAATATTTAGCAGAGTATGACAACTAGTAAGAAATAGCTTAGGTTAGTCTAGGTTAGTTTAAGTTAGGTGAATAATTGGCTAGTTCACTAGTCTCACGATACTTGTAATTTCTGAAAAAATAATAGGTCTAAATTTCTTGCGATGTTGTCATATGGATCTCCGAGACTATAAACAATGGTGTTATTTTGATGATCCTACCTTGTGCGCGTCTGATATACTAAAAAGCAGGTACACAAATTCGAACCTTTACGCTTTCAGTACGTAACCCTTTGTCTCATGTGGGAGAGTTGAAGAGTAAATAAACACGATATTTCAACAGCGAGTCTCGTGAGTGGTAAAACGAACCTTGCAATCTTGTTAGTTATGTGTCGACCTATTTGTCGTCCGTTCCCTTACACGCGGTTAAATCAACGAACCCAAAGCATTCATCGCGGGGCGTAGCCACCATGACAATTCTCGAGTGCCTCCCCCGTACCCCTAGAATTCCCGCCTCTTCGCCTCCTTCACAAAGAGACAGCGACGACCTTTGTATCTGTGAGGGTCTCTTTAAGTAAAGAGACGAGAAATGGGGTCCGCAATTCTCATTAGCTTCCAGTCTCAAGAGAGTGATAATTTCCTTCCCCTCTATGAAACCGTTTCCTTTTAAGTGGTACCGAGACCTCCGAGTTTGTAGTTCCAACTACAAGGTGGATGATGACTTTTTAAAATAGAGGTTGGGTCATCAGGGTAAGGGATACGTGGCAATGTGAGTCTCACAAACGAGTAGTAGCTCAAAACCAAATTCAAGAATACGTTATGCAAAGTGGAATGTTTGTGTGTTTATTTCACCGATGGGAATATTTCTCCATCCACTAACTAAACCAGAAATTGAAGGGGTTGGAGCAAAAATATGATAACCCTCATTTGATTAAAGAATGTGTCAGTAGGGATTTCTGGTAGCTTACCTCTTGAACTACAAGTGGTCTTTTATAGTCCGTCAAGACCTTCAGAATAATCAATATCGACGAATATTTTATTTAGTTTTAGTAATATTCACTATAGTTGTATTAAGGAGAAATATAAAATTACAATATAAGGAACGTTTTTAAATGTTACATTTACTTTATTTGATTGGTATAACTTCTTTTGGTCAATTAAATCAAGATAAAAATAAGAAAAATAACGTGCAAGATGATTTATTTAAAGAAACACCTAATTTATCATGGATTGGGAAGTCAATTAAAACAGGTAAAACAACACTTTTAAAAAGTCATCAGTAAGATTGTACAATAATAATGTTCTGGAATTAATAAATTAACAGATAAACAAATAAAGAATAATTATCTGTGATGATTAAAATATTTTAAGCAATAGCAGGTTATAGGATTGGCTGAAAAGCAAATTGACTAGTGGATAAATTGGCAATTCTACTAGATTGTAGTTATTAATATCTTAAAATTGTTAACAAAGACAATTAATAAATTGTAATAACTTTAACATAAAATATTTAAAGGCTATATGAAAGGTATGACTTATCAAAAGTAATAGGTAAATTGGTATGTCATTAATAATTAACTTATTAGTTGAATTAATTATACATACACTAGTAAATTGTTTGAAAACAAGTTAAAAAGAAAAGTTTGTTCTGTAGTAATTACAATTTTCTAAGCAGTGACATTTATAATTATAAAAATGACTAATAGAAATGTTAATTAGTTTGACTGTAACGTGTTAAACATCCCGTTAAAACTTACACTCAAAATACCATATACAGTATAAATGATTAACATGATAAATACAAGAACTAGTAGAGGCTAATGATGTGTGGCAGATATTAAATCACGGTGAAATCGTGTTGTTGGAAACACGCAAACTTCAAGAAAGTGCCCCATCTGACTTCTCCTGGAGGTTCATCAAAAGGACATATTACTCGCTGGCCCCACTTCGATGAAATGACAAAGAGTTGCTTCTCTGTGTTGTGCACAGTGCCGTCGACTAGCACTAGTTGTCTTTCTGCTCAGTCCTGCAAACTCACCACCACCCATTTTCCTGGTGGACACCCTTCCCGAAAACATCAGTCCTCCATGTATAAAACAGCCATCCCTCGCTTCCCATTTTTGTATTCAATTGTAACGATTCGTTGTAGGAACAGCCTGGAAGTGAATCAAGGATCAGCGAACTAAGCAACTGGTGATCATGATGTGTGAGGCGTCGATCTCTCCTCCTCGCCACAGATATAGCTACGTCTGTCATTATGAGTATATGAATTAGTAATATTTGTTAGAGTTCTTACTCTTTTTTTCTATGTCCCTATGACATAGTTTTGTATGTGAGAGTTTCTGACTTGTTTTTCTATGCCCATAAGGCATAGTTTAGAGTGTTAGAGATCTTTCAATATGACTAGCATGAAATATTACGATATAAAGAAATACTGAACAAAAACTGATAAATGAATAATTGATTAGGTTATAAAAAATAAGAATGTGAGATTGTAAGTTAGATAATTACTAAGTTAAATATTAGATAAAACACCTAAACTATCAAGATCGCATTCAAATTTGGACTAGGATGTTATTACCGATGTTAACACAGTTCAATAGATGTAAAGTCTGTTCATCGTAGGAATTGTTTTCTGAAAGGCCCTTTTCCCTACCAGAAAGCTATTATATAGTAGGATATTGGTAGTAAAAAAGACCTTTCAGAGAGTAATTCCTACCGTGAATGGAGTATATGTGCAAGAAATTGTTAATTTTATAAACTTTGTGATGAGTGTTCTAGAATGGACCAAGTTTATAGAACCGGGACCGAGGATTGAAACTTTATTTTTTTTTAATATCGAAAAAGGATTATTTTAAAATATAAAAACTATTTTACCGATCTAAATTTCGCTACTGGTCAAATGAAGAATACAGAAAATTGTACTAAATTCGATTCCTGTAAACTGTAATAAAATATTTAGGTTAATTTTTGTTTTTTTCTTTTCTTAGTACCACGTTTTAGTACAGGTCTGGTTACACACATATGTACAAACTACTATGATGAGCGATGGGGGAGGAAGGATGGATTTAAAGAAAGAGTAGCCGTATTTGCATGGAGGGAGAGTGTAAAACCATTTTGAAAAGCACCATAAATACACCCAAACGGGATTTTAACCCCAATCTCCCTGTAATCGGTAGTCTAGTCTAGCATGAGATTGACGCATTAGAACATAAAAATGGCCACCAAAGACGCTATCGGTTGATTGGTTGCTAATGACATGAGCTCCTATTCATGAAATTAATTTCAGGTCTAGATTTAAAGATTAACTTTTTCCGCAGTGGTGGCTTGCAGCCTATTAATTAGTTGATTTTTTTGTTTCTTTAGCGTATTTGACCAATTTTATTCACTCTGTGAGAACAGAAGGTTGCCCAGGACTTACGACACCTTGGAGGTGGTCTACCATTCGTACCCAAAGTGAGATGACGTGATGATAGTGATTATGAGAATATTAAACCTAACTTAAGCCTATTTACCAGACCATAACCACCCTAGGTACAGTTCCCCTTTCGGGAAAAATACTAATGGTACCGCAAAGAATCAAACCCGGGACCTCTTGATCAGTATCCAGGGCCGCTGACCACTTTACCAAGAGTCCAGTCGCTAAATAAGTGTAAGGGTTTGAGTTAGGTAGAGAGATGTAAAAAAAGTATCGATACTTTACTAATATCGATTATTTCCTTTCGATACTAGTAATTTTTTACTCGATAATTTTCATCCGATACTTCTACTTATATTAGTACTCACACTCTGGTATTGAATCGGTATCGAAAGAAACAATTTTTTTGTCATCTTCACTAATGCTGGGATTATATATTTACTAGGGAGGACTGTGAATTCTCACTCATTTTCTGCCTGACAAGCAAGAAGCTACTCTATCATTCAATCTCTTTTAACTCGTCATAATTCATAGCTGTTCTATCATCTTTATTTAACAATACAACCTGATGTCTGACCGGGTGACGGGGAGTTTGGCAACCAGTCTTACTACCCGCTTATCAATTAGCACGGTCATCACAAACTAAACAAAAGAAAATTTTGTAGTAAACTCAAAGAGTGCTCCAAGCTGGCGAAGAAGACAAGTTTAAATGCGTTTCGATACTGATACTTACTGTTATCGATAATTTTATTTCGATACTATTACGTTATTGATACTTTTCTTCCGATACTTTTAATGAGTACAGCATCTATACTTTTCTTTCGATACCATATCTTTAGTTGAGTAGGGTGACACCTAGTTCCTTATATACAGGTAAAAGTTTTTAGAGGATGTAGGAAGGGACAAGACAAAGTCGGCGACGTCAAATGTCGGTGCTGCCAGACATCATAGTTGGTTCTTTATTCACCTGAGATGCTGTCAACCAATCATATTCAACACATAACAGGTGTAAATTTGGACAAGTAGTGGGCGATTAATTGCCTGCCAACAGGTACCCACCCATAAAGAACCATCCATCGTGTGTGTCAGGGAGGTGATTGGTGGTGTTGCCTGTGTTGGTTTGCATGATGGTGTTGAATGTGTTGCCTACGCCCTCAGGCGCTTACAGGGCCAAATTTCACGTCTCGTAGCGCCTCCGTTTGGGGTCGCTGATCCCAAATTTACTACGTGTAAATACCTGTCTCGTCACCACCCTATAACTGGCATAATATCTTACCTGGAGATATGAATAGCCCTCTATATACATATTAGTGACCTGGCGGTCTAGGGATAAGATGTTGGACTTCTGTTCTGGGGGTCTGGGGTTCAATCCTCAGTCTTGGCACAAATTTATCTGATTACCAAACCCTTCCTTCACCATCTGACAATTAATCACAACTTGTGGGTGTGTGCAATGCCAGACCTCCACCGTGGTTCTGGATCCCACGTTAAACTGTAGGTCCTCCATTTCATCTCACAATCACCCTACCATTACACATTAGCGTAAGTTCGTATAACCCGAACCGTTAGTAAGACGCGGTGCTAATAATAATAACATATGCATATTCATCAAGTATTGTGACAAGTTTGTCACATTGAAAAGGGGGCTGGGGGTTGTTAGTAAATAATTAATCCAACCTTAATATCTTTAAGATTATTTTAATTATCTTATCTTTGATAAACTGTAAATATAGATCCAATGAAATAATGAGAGTTAAAGATAAAGATATGTCGGTAAAATTTTAAGATTATTGAATCCCAGTGGATGTATTCACCAAGGATTTGAATATAATCTCGAAGTATTATCATAGCTGCCCCACAGTGGATCCGATGTTAGTGAGACATTCAACCACCAAGCGCTGCAGTCGATACGTGAATGTTAGAAGAGGACTTTAATCAATAATTATTGATCATGTTCCTGTTGTTGAGTTCCTTAGGATAAATTAAACAGGAGAGTAAACTTTAAAATCATCTATATGTATGTATATTGATTACGTTAGTTACCTTTTATTAGATGGATTCTTTATTCTATAAAGAAAATCAAAAATTGTATTTCGAAAACTGTCCAGCTCACATCTCTACCTCCCTTAACCACCTATTCACGCAGACGCGTCACATATAATGGTGACATGAATATCTCCTGATGCGTTTAGAGCATCGTATCTCACGTCAATAATATTCTAATTCCATCGTTCTTTCCCTCACTTTCTTCTCCTCTACAGGGTGTCCCCGGATTAAGCTACGGTTACACTAGGCCGGTCCGCACCGCACCGAGTTTATAGAAAGTGGAGTGGACTTGCCGCGCCGAATGTGAAGGAAGGATTGATATGTTGCGCGCGCACGGCACTCCCGCAAATAGTGCTGTGGAAGCCATGGGGAAAAAATCAAGTTAACGTGAAGTTATTGTAATTAAAATATACTGTTCTGGGAGATAGCTACGTTTTATGGTGAAAGTATATTAAGTGGCGGCTCTTTATCAAATAATGTTGATTGAAACAAATCATATTATGGTGGGAATGTTTGTTTGAAAGTTTTAAGGAAATTGGTGACCTGGTGGTCTAGGGGTAAGGTGTCAGACTTCTGTGCCGGGGTCCGGGGTTCAATCCTCGGTCCCGACACGGATTTATCTGATTGCTAAACCCTTCCTTCACCTCTGACAAGACGTGAATTAATCACAACTTGTGAATATGTGGAATACCAGGCCTCCACCATGGTTCGGATTCCACGTTAAACTGTAGGTCCTCCATTTCGTCTCACAATCACCCTTTCATTACACATTAGCGTAAGTGCGTATAACCCGAACGGGTAGTAAGACGTGGTGCTAATAATAATAATAATTTAAGGAAATTGCAAAATTGTACACGTTTTACTATTTAAAAATAAAGTGCGTTTTAAAAAGATGGATGAAGAGACACTTATCATTTATATACAAGAGTACAAAGAACTCTATGACCAATCAGACTCAAGGTATGTGAAAAACGTGTGAAGAAATTAGAAACAAAATTAAAGTTTCAGGTAAGTGCTATATTTTAATGTGTTGTAAGACATTCTTCAATTATTTAACTAAAAAAGAGCGAATTAGTAAAACTAAAATAACAAAAATTGCAATAATTGAACGGGTTGGTAGGAAAACATTACGATACCTCCAGGACTAGAAATAGAAAGGTCGAAAAAAGGTCCATTTATCAAACATGTGTACGTGAAACTGCATGTTTGATAAATTGGACCTATTTTCGACCTTTCCATTTCTAATCCCGGAGGTATCGTAATGTTTTTCTACCAACCCGTTCAATTATTGCCATTTTTGTTATTTTGGTTTTACCAATCCGCTATTTTTTAGTTAAATAAATAAAGAATATATTCTCTAATGTATTAATAATACTGTTACAACACATTAAAATATAGCACTTATCTGAAACATTCATTTTGTTTCATATTTCTTCCCAAATGTTTAATCTAGGCACATTGTTAACATACCTCGAGTCTGATTGGTCATAGAGTTCTTTGTACTCTTGTATATATATGATAAGTATCTCGTCATCCATCTCTTTAAAACGCACCTTTTTTTTTTAAATAGCAAAACGCGATTAAAAAAATCTCACCACAACGCTCCAACGTGCACTGTTTCGCAGTTGGTATGACAACACAGTTCGGGAACTACCGAACATTTACGGAGACGCCCGAAGTCCACGATATTTGGGAGCAAGTGGGTGGCTACACTACGCCGGCACGTTCCGTAATGCACCGCACCGCAAAAGTGCTGATGAATGCTCTCTCGACGATTCGTCCGCACCAGTGCGGTGCGGAACGGTGCGGAACGGCGTAGTGTAACCCCTTGCATTTAAATGCATGGATAGTATTCATCCTAATTTGAGAGGTGCGGTACGGAACCGTGTGGAACCGTGTGGACCGGCCTAGTGTAGCCGTAGCTTTAAGCAGCCAAACTTTGGGTAGAGGTATGGAATTGAAAAAAATCAGCTCAAAGTTTCCTTCAGAGATTTGCTCATCTTCGTTTCCTGTTCAAGTAAACAGCAAAATATAATTAAATAAAAACACGTTTTTCTGAATAAAAAGTAAAATAACACTAAATATATTATGTTTATGAAGAAACACCTTGGTATAAAGTTTGTGCGACATTAAATTATTATTAAGATTGTTCCTTGCGTGTTCAGATATTTTACTTGGTTTGGAAAGAATCCGTTATAAGCCATTCAAAGAGATAAGTGAAAGTCATCAACAAACTAAGTTAATATTTAGCATAAAACCTTTAATGAAATTTAAAATATTGAGTTAAAAAATTGTTTTGAAATACGTAACGTATACACTTTTAAATTTATTTTAAGTTTATATCTTAACAAAAGATATTTGTTGACTACTTTAGGAGTTAGTCAAACTAAAAAAAAATTGTGTGATACCTTTATTTTTATTTTGTTTAGTTTTTGCTATTTGCTCGAAAAGGAATTGAAAACGAGTTTATCTACTAAGAACATTTTTAGTTAGTTTATCAATCTCCTACCACTCACCAAAGTTTGGCTGTTTAATCCGGAAGCACCCTGTATAGTGTCCCCTATACGTGAAATGACTGGAGTTTCAAGCTCCCGAACCGAATCCTCTTGTTGATCGAAGAGAGTGCAAAGTATTGCTCGATCTAAATACTTCACATTTATTTGATTGAATTTTCAATCCATCATGAGCGGATGGGAAAGAGTTTTCCCATCTCGCCATCTGCGCGAGAGTTTGCGGGGGGAAGGAGGACAGCGGACCCTAGAGAATATTCCGGCGTGTTACTTCGCGAGCCTGTTAATACACGACTCTGCAAGGGGCTTTAAAGGGGTTCAAGAGAGCTTTGAATTGTGCTAAAACATTTGTTTGGTTAGAAAACTATCTGAACTCACGGGAATAATATTTTTATTTAAATAAACCTCTTTGGGAAACTATTTTAAACATTTGAGTGTAATGAAAATAACACTAATGTATCCAGTAAAGTTAGAGTAATTATCATATTTGTGTACAACCTGAACAGGTTGTAGAGTGCAAGGATAAAAATTGTATCGAGGCAAATATCAAACAACTGGCCTCAACCACCTGGATTCTCTAGTCTCTAGTCTTTCCGCGTGGGCGGGTACAATAGCACATTTGGGTTGCTTCATTCTTAGCACAGTTTGTGTAAATATTAGCCAGTACTAATGTACCGCTGTCCATGGGACGCCCGAATGTACTAATGGTATATTCTCTCCGTGGAGGCTCTTTCCATTTTCCTCTGAGATGAGGTGATGGTTAAAGTGATTATGATGGCATAGAACCAGTGGACACATTTAAATCTAACTTAAGCCTAACCAACCAAATCCTGCTGACCGTTGAGATAATTCCTCTTTTGGAAAAAAAAAACCCTGAGGTATCAACTGGGAATCGAACCCGGGACTCTTGGACTCCTAGACAGGTGCTCTGAGTACTACACCAAGGGGCTGGTTGTACAGTGAATGGATTAGTATGTTACGAAATATGAATGAAGTCACCTAACTTGCCGTGTGGGGGAAAAAAGGAACGAGAAGGAAAATGGGGAAAATACGAAGGTTTGATGAATATAAACATAAGGTAAAGAAGGAGAGGGATATAAGTTGTAATTTGTATCGACAGAAACTACCGTACACATGTGTGATAAATGGACCTATTTTCGACCTTTCCATTTCTAGTCCCGGAGGTATCGTAATGTTTCAGGACGGCAATAAATCACGCAAGTACTCTTACCGTTGTATAGTTTGCGATATATCGAACTGGGATGGTTTAGAGTGAAGGGTTTGTTTGGCAGCCATGAAGCAAAATTTCATCACCATTTCACACCACAATCCCCGCCCCACCCCACCCTTGACGTATTAAGGCCCTTAGCCCCCGCTTGAGTTGCCAGGGCCTTGCGTCTTCTGATTAAAGTGGACATCCATCCGACACGTGTTCTGGCTACTGAGGTGTTAATCTAATTTATAAAACGCGTATATTAAACTTTATTTGAAAACAAAAATTACATCAAAAGAGTCAACATCAGTGGTTTTGGGGTAAAGTACTAGCCTCAGGGTATCCGTGGGTTCAATCCCAGCTAAGGTCTTAGGATTTTTCTCGAGCGATAAAAATCCATAGCACAACTTCCTTCGGAATGGAGGTTAAGCCACCAGTTCCATGTTGAATGTTGGCATGTAAAGGAACCCTGGAAAGTATGTGAAAATACCTTTCCCAGAAAGATTGTTATGCTCTTTTTCTCTAGCTCATAGAAATTCTAGTGTGCTGATATAATCAATCGGTTCAGAAAGTGCATGTTAAATATCTCAAATAATGAAATGAAAAAAAAAAGTCCAATTAGGGGTATTAAAGGTGGTTTTCTATACTTAATTTATCAATTTTGTTTTCTTATTCTCTTGTTCACTCAAATGAGGGTGCTCTTACCAAATGTTTGAGGGTGATTAAACCACGTCATACCACCCACCCGGGCTTAAAGTATATCACAATGATAGGGTAGGGACGAGCAAGATAGCATTTAGGGCAGTTATACCCAAACTGTGGGTCAAGAACCAATTTTTGGTCGATCGCCAAAAAATTTTGAAATGTAAAAATATTTTTATCACATAAGTATCTCATTGGTCAGGAATAAATGATACCTTAGTTTGTCTTTTTCCTAGCGCTTTTCTAAAATTACTTTGTTCCGATTATCCCGAATTATGAACTAAATAAATTTGGTATCACGGGATTTTACCGTAGGTATTTGTAAAATAAAACCAGACAAATATGGTAAAGTGGGAATATACCATGATTTAAAAAATGAAACCATTCCTAAACAAATTGCAACTGTCGGACTTTTTGTACCTGAAAATCGATCAAATCGACGTGAAAATCTGTGAGGTCACAAAGAGAATTCGGTAACAAGACTAACTTTCACACATGCCTCTTTATGAGAAATAGATATGTTTTCTATGAAACTTTATTCATTTAGTAAATAAAAAAGTACTAAACAAAAGTTTTTAAAAAAATCCACTTTTTCCGTCTTATGTCCTTTAAATCTAGATGGATCACGAAAATATATCGTTCTAGTAACTGGTTCATGGCTATACAAATTTTAGGAAGCATGGATTTAGAGTAGAGATGGGTCTAAGCCTATATTTATCGAATTGGAACCTTATATTTTCTTTCGAATCTCTAATTCAAATTCAAATCATGAATAGTTAAGTGAAAATATTTAGAATTCAATTTAAAATAAGTTGCTTAAGGCTTAGTGCTCCTAACAAGTGATATTTTATTTGATATGTCTATTACGTCCTAAAGAACAACGTGAGAAATTTATTTCGTAATTATATTAATAAAATTAATTAATATATATAAAGACATAAGCCCTAACTCACTGACTCTTCACCGTCCCTTCCAATATCCTAGGCTTGGATTATTTAAATTTGGCAGGGAGGCTCCTTTTAAGTCATAGGCTTATGATAAGAAAAGTTCTAGCTAATTCAACCCCAAATGGGGTTGGAATATTGTGATCATTGAAAAAATTTGCTAAATTAGATGAATAGTAAAAATTTGGCAGGAAGGTAAAGAGATTACTTCATATAACAACAAATATTTAAAAATTGAGCTCCGAGAAATG
>CABFWO010008239.1:0-19083 GCA_902155825.1 Timema genevievae | reverse complement strand
AAAAAAAATACATACAAGCCTTCTCAGAATCGACTAAAACCTTTTGAGGTTCAAGATTTGGAATCACTATCTTCATTATTTCAAACATTTTGATATATGTGTCCATGTTGTTGTTTTTGTAGCAGATACATGGTGGATATGAATTACCCACTTTGGGATGCCACATATCACGTATACAGATGGTAAAACATATTTGACACTTAATCAAAGGTGCCATCTCCATAGATGATATCTTTGTTCAATTCAAACATAAGTTCTCTATCACCTAAAACCAGAATTCTGTTTGGATCATCCACACCTGAATTGTGAGATACCGGTTGACTATACTGTTCAGGAATGTCACAATATATGGTTTGGGGGTTAGGCAAATTACGGTCTTTTCTGTGCTAAAGAAGACTTCTCGCGAGGGATGATGTCTGCGTAAATGGGCCATTCATTATATCAATATTTAACCCTGATAACACATTGCAAGGGGTAGCACTCATGTCTTGCTTCATTTTGCTTCTGTCAACGTTTGCTGCTGCTGTTCGAGGATAGGAGTCATGACAATGTTCTGTCGGTTCTTGAACTATGTTGTTTTTATAGTTGAATGGCACTTTATATAGCGATTGTGTCTGCATCTACAAGTCATCACTTCAGTGATAGTGCGAAATGTGAGATATTCAAACCCCAAATTAGTCCAAACTTGATTGTTTTTATGGTTGGTCACTTTTAAATTGTTCCAGAATGGGTGAGTTTGGTGAATTTTTAAACGGACCTTTCTAAAAAATAATTGTGAACCCATGGTCTATATTGGTGAATTGTGTCTTGTAGTGAGTGATTTAAAATGAGTACTACAGTATCATCAATGATCCAGCCAGCTGTGAAGTCTCGGAGCTATTACTTATTTTCATGCAAAAAACACGAGTGCTGTCCAAGATTCATTGTCAACTGTGCGAGGATTATGGACCAAACACAAAAATAAATGATATGACGCTATCATACAAACTTTCTCATTTAGTGCATTATTTGAAAATTCAGTCATCAGTAAACTATCCTAAACTACTTTCTAACTCAAAACATGTATATAATACTATTTATCATGTAAAATACTCCCAAGATACTCATTTGGAACCAAATCGTTAAAGCCATTTTTTAAATCATATTCTGAAAATTGAAAAATGACGCCTGGACATTAGGAATTGAACCCGGGACCTTTGGCTTAGTACGCCAATGCTCCACCATTGAGCTATCCAGGAATTGTACCGTGCCCAGGGTCATTCTTGCTATGTCCATAAGATATAGATTTATATGTCAGAATGTCTGACTTTACTGTCTATGTCCATCAGACATAAGTCTTTGTGTCATGATATCTGACTTTATTTTATATGCCCATAAGGCATAAATTTGAATGTTAGTCTTAACGCTCTTTTTCTATGTCCATAAGACATAGAGTTGTTCGTCAAAATTATGACATGTTTTTCTATGCTCATATGGCGTAGGTTAGAATGAAGTGTTTAATGCTCTATTTATCATGAACCATAAATCTTAAATAACTATGTCAGTGTGTCTTACTTCTTTTTCTAAGTCCTTAAGACATAGTTTTATATATTAGGGAATAATAATGATTTCCTAAACGATATGTCAATGTTAAGGATCTCTTTATAGCAAATATCAGGTTATTTAATGTTTTCTTTAATGACCTAGTTATGTCAGTGACAGTCACTATTGTCTCTTTTTAGTGTGTCTATTTACGGTGCGCAGACTGTGGGAGCACTACTAGTTTGTAGTAGTGGCCCGCGGGGATAGTGCTTTGTCTCCGGCCCCTGTAGGAGTTGTTTGTAATATTGTTAGTACTTATTATTGTGTGCCCTAGTAATGGGTGGGAGTATAATTATATTATTGAATGTCCAGGCAGTACTTATTAGGAATTGACCGGCCATAGTATGTTAACCGTGTAGCTTGCCACTTACTATTTGTAAATTGCTAGTTCCTCTTCAAGGAAATTAATCTTATGTTTTTGTAACTCTCTATGGAGTTAAATCAAGCTAGCTTATATATCTTTCTTCATGGTAACGCTATAAAATAAGGATTAAATACCCCTTGTTTTCATTCACTATAATTTCACTATTATTCATAAATATACCTATCTGGTCCTAGTCTGGTATTAGCTAGGCTGGATTATTGTCATGTGTGACTTAACCTTATATTATCATTAGTTTCCTATCTTTGACTGCCGCTAGGTTGAGGCAGACGCTCCTTCGTAGGAGAATGAGCGTTGATCCTCATTTTAAAAGTTACTAAACTAATCTATTATATATTCTATTTTACTTCTGTTAGTGCCTTTTCACCAAGGTGTTTATTTCTTTTCCTGCGTATCGTGGAGCTTACGATCATGGTAACTGGTTATCTTTAATGGACTGTTTGATCAAAGATGTATTTAAAGCATATGTAATTATATTTAGCTTTTTTTAATTTAAAGAAACTCATTTGTCTAAAGGTGCATCACCGTTATCATTACCGCTACCCCTACTGTCACCGCCATAGCCATCGCCATTACCATTACCATTATTCAGGTTTTTTAAAAATAAAAAAATGTAATTTCGATTTAGAATATTTTACACAATTACAATACTTTCTCTTTTGATGAAAAAGTAAAAATGAATGGGGGCATTGTCTCTATGGACATTTCTTCTGCGGGGCAATTTTGGCATGAGCATTTTTGACGTGGGTATTTTCCTGTGAGTATTTATGGTTGTGGGCTTTTTTTCTGTGTGGGGTTTTCATGTGGGCTTTTTTCATAAAATCCAGATGTAGATACACCGCTGCTTCTGGGCACAAACTTGGCGGCAACACGATATATCCCCACCTCGGCGGTCGGAATCCACCGGCATGTTCCATAACCAATTACCACCTCCTCAGCAAGGTCATGGATGATCTGACATAGATCCTGACTGACGATCTGTTGAAGTTTGGCAACTTTGTTGGATATTGTGAAGGTGCAGGGCCTCCCTGTGTGTTTGTCGTCCTCAACGGATGTTTGACCGGCTTTGAACTGGGCCTTCCATTGAAACACTTGTGTATGGCCCATGCTTTATTTCAAGAACACTTGTTGAATCACTGTCAGTGTCTCTGTCGCACTTTTACCAAAATTTGCAAAAAAGTTGATACACACTCGCTTTGCCTTTTCAGGTCCATGGTGAAAATTGCCACAGGCCACATAAATTGACTTCAAAAATGAACACAACCACCAACCTGTGTGCAGCTTGATACACTGACTCCTAAGACATGCTAATACTACCATTTACCATTGCAACTGCTGTCCAGACAATTTATGATACCACCTTCTAATTTGAACAATTTTTACTTACTTGTGAACTTAATAAATGTGTCCATATATTGTTGACTGCTCTCAGGGCATGTTGATGAACTCTGAGATATCCAGCCTACCTTCAAGTTGTACTCATTGCAATGTTCCAGCTGATGCTCATAGACAAGAAGTTCCAGGATGTTCATGGATTGTTGACACAGGCTGGCCATTTGGTAGATGGTTGGCAAGGATCACAGTATCAGAAAGAATACCTAAAGGTCTTTTTTCTCGTCCTACAGGTATTTATAACTCCAACCATCTTATTTTCAAGGTCAGCACTATGTAAATAGATACGCTACAGGTATAAAGGGAACCAAAAGGTAGAACTTAAATAATATCAAATTATATAATATTTTTCAGCTATTGATATTTTCAAATCTATTTAAAAACTAATCATATCTTTATTTTCAAAATGTAATTAAGGTTTTTTCTTTTCTTTGTAAAAACTACTAATTCTAGTTTAATTTTAAAAACATGTTTTTTATTTATATAGTTATATTTTAATATAGATTCTTTGAGCTCAAGCTCAACTTTACTTGGTACTCGGGAAATTTCTGAGAATCTCGCTTGAGATCAACTCATAAACAATTGAGCTCACAGTTAAATCTTAATATGTACATTTTCAAATCGACAACAACAAACTTTAAAGCGCATAACTCAGATATTGATTGTTTATTTTACTTTAAGCTACATTCACTTTTTGTTGGTGAGGTTTCTGTATTCTATAAATTTTACTAATAATTTAGTTTGGACTATTCTAAAAGATAATTAGAATAATGTATAAACTAGTCTCACCTACATATTTGCCAGTCATAGCACACACATCTTGGGGCTTTCGCCCGGCCTAATCAACTTAATAAACCTTGTTTTGTTAAAGCTAATACATGTCCAAGGTCTGCCATGCTTTGAACCTGCCGCCATTAGTTTCACGGGTGGCCAACGGGACGGCGGTGTTAGCACTGCACCACTGCCAGAACTGTTTATATCTGCAGATGAGTGTTTTGGCTAAATGTTCTTGTTTTGGTCTATATTCTGGAAATATTTTAACTTTTAATTATGTTTTTTGAGAGAACAATAGTTGCAGAAGGTGGTGCTGGTACTACTAACCTTGAAAAGTTTGAATTATTGAAAACATATGAAGGAAATTAGATAAAGGCTACAGAATGGCTCATCAACAGTTTATGACATAAAAAAACAAAAGTAGGATTTTTTTTGTCCTGAGAATGAGATTCAGAAAAGTTTTTAAAGTGAAGGAAAACTTTAAAAGGTGGAAAGAGTACGGACTTGGACAGTGCACTTAAAAGTGGTTTAAGATCATACAAAATGCTGATGTAGGCAGGTGATGTGTTTATGGAGCAGGCCAAAGTAGATTAAGAACTAAACTAGACTATGTATGTGAATGTGGTTACACAAGGCCATTTCACCACATAGTGCAACAAAGTAATAGCAATGGAAACATATGTCCAGAACTAATGATTGTATTGGTGTTGCATGTCACATTAAACACTTGCAACAGCTAGATATAAGTATTCATAGACTAGGCTAACACAGCCATGTCCAACCTGTGGTCCACAGTGCAGCCCAATTCATCTTACTATAAACATGGTAAAAAAACACCCTTTAAGATCAGGACATTTGGGGAAATGGAACAACCAAAGTTGGTGTACTCACTTTTTACTTTCCATTCAACAGAGATTTACATCAAAAAATGGTTAAACTTGCAAACCAAATATGTGCCATGTTCTGTGAAAAGTTGTTTTTTTTATTATGAAAAAGAGCAAACAGTTGAGAGGCTCATGACTTACACTCATAGCTGTAGTCAAGCTGCTAAATCATAACAGTAGTAGCGCTTGTTTACTTCCGCATTTCAATACTTGAAGCACACGTGCAATATTTATGTGGCAGAAAACTTTGTTGGGGGATTTATTAGTGTATTATTATATTTACCATGCTATTCTACTGTGTTAGTCACATTTAACTTATGATTGATGAATTCGTGCCATGTGAAGGGTAATAAATATTATATTTGGTTAGTATGGCAATTGAAAAATTCGATAATTCAGTGTTTTTAAAATTTATTTTATTTTTGTTTTTTACCTGATTCCTATCTTTAAACCATGCCTAACACAGATATATGATCTCATAGACTACACTGAGGAAAGCACCAATGTAGCACAAAATTGTTCAAGTTGTGTTGTTGTAACCTAATTTTCAAAAGTTTTCTTTTTATTACATAAGGCCTATATTAGGCCAATATTAGGCCTGTCAAATCCTCATTTAGCGATTGGTTTGACACTATTGTGGGTTGCTAGTAAAATAAAGAATGGTTCTGATAGCAGAATAACATTGCATTTGGGTAAAATGTGACATAAATAATGTTATTGATATAAAATATATATTATTATGTTATTTATAGACAACGTGGTGCTAAATTTAATATTTAAAATGCATATCTAGTTGAAAATCACATTATTTGATCATAATCATGATCATCATGCAAATTTTCAGATTTTGAATTTTTGACTTACAATTAGCATTTCTGAAGGTAAGAAGTAAAATTTAAATACGCAGCAAAAGGGTTAAAGGGTTTATAAACTTAATATTCTAAACGAAAATTTGTCACCAAACCTTGTTACACTAAGGCCTCGCAATGCGTAATAGATACCAGGCCGAGGTATTTCTCAACAAGGGAAGAGAGTTGAGTACATTTAGAACAGCTACCTACCATTTTCCACAACCTTAATAAACCTTTTCAACACCTACACTGACCCTTCCACTATTTTCTTCTATCTGTGTGCTCGTAAGTCTGAAATCCATGGGACAAGGGAGTTTTTATGTTGTCATGTAGATTCTACTTCATAAACATGAAACAAGGTTAATTTCAGACAATACTTTTGAATTCGTTAGTAAAATAGACAAAAATGGGAGTTGAGTATCTGCAAATTCAAACATTGATTAATAGTTGTGTGAGTACCACAGAACAATTAGTGCCAGTACTGCTGATTCATCTAATTAATCTTATTTTAATCTAGACAACAGAGCTGACATTTGAGCATAATAATAGTGACTGGAACATAAAACAAAAGATAAATGGCTAAAGCATGAAAAAGGAAAACTTAGTTATACCGCCTGCTTTTCTGTTAATAGTGTAGGAGTGTACAAGACACAAGTCTTTAGTTTGAGCATTGAGAGGATGTATCTTTGGACACTTATAATGGCATGAAAAGGTAGCAACAATTGAAGACTCACTACCAGGCCTATAACAAAGTACCTATGTAAAATATTATTTAATGCACACAAACACAATTTGGAAACACAAACATATATTAGATCAGTTTCTAACCAGTTTGATTAGTTAAATGTTTAACACAACTTTCTACTTGGAAAAGAGTGACACTCCATATTCTGACTACACCCCTATTATTAGAACTAGAAGAAAAAAATAGTTTGAATATTGGTAACACACTCCATTCTCTTTATAGTGTAACACAAATTAGTGTCCATCTAGCACACTAGTTCATAAAAAATATTATAGCCAAAATAGTAAATGAAGAGAGGAAATTATCACTTATATTGACGGATCCACAAGTTTAAATTAACTTTCTACACGTATTATTTGTATGATAACCACAATAAATCATAAAAATTGAAAATAGTTTTCTTGATCTGATTAAAATTAAATAGTAAAGAACATAATAATTATAAACTCCCTCTTATTGTGTCTTCAGTCACATGGGCTAGCTAAAGAATATTTGAAAATATATCTGATGTGTCTTACATATAATGCTTCTAATGTAATGTTAGGCAGGTGAATGGTTTGCAACAATGCTTTGTGAGAAATTTCCTAGCATTTGACATTATTTGATTCATGGATTGGAAGTAACAATCATTGACACAATTGTTGATATTAATGCAACAAATCATTTCAAAGCATTTATGAACTCATTATGTGTTATTTAGTCAGTCTTCTAAGAACACAAAATGATTTCGAGCTGTCACATCAATACTTGGAGTTCACTAAATAAAATTGGTTGAATACTAGATGTGAGGTGGCTGTCTCACAGTTTTCAAGCAATTAAGTCCATTTGGAACTTTCACCAGCTAGTAAGCCAAATGGTTTACTTTAAAGATGAAGTCAATAACCCAGCACAAAGCTCCATTGAAAAATTTAAATGTTTGGGAACGTTTGACTAAATGACTTCAAAAGGGTTTCTATGTGATACACCGTACTTGAAAAATAATGAATATTTCAGAATAATAGCAAGGTAGCTAATATATTCTGACTAAGGCTGATATATCGTACTGTAAGAATGATTGAATCAATTAAATCCAATCAAATTAAAAGAAAGTTGTCAAGGACAGTGATTACCAACCAGGGTTCCACGGAACCTTGGGGTTCTGCGAGAATTTGCAAAAGCTTGCGAAAAAATAGTACAACTTGCCAATTTTTTTTTAGATCAATAAACAAATTAAAATATTAAGTTTTCAACGTGAAATATAAATAAAACCAAAAAGTATTTTGAAAGTTGAGCTTGTTTAGACATTTGCTTGACAGTTATTATTTAAGAAACGAGAGCAATTTAAATACGGCTGACGTGTGCGGCCCACACTGCTATGTTTGTTTTCTTACTTGCGGCAATCATATGTGATCATTTCTCTTTGATAGTAGCAGCTCCAGATTTTCTTCAGAGGAAATAATAAAAGTTAATTTTCCAACTATCTTGAGGACGAATCGTGGCTCCTGAAACTAGCATACCTGGCAGATATTTATGAACACCTAAATAAGTTGAACACCAACATGCAAGGTCCCAAGGAGAAAATATTTTGACGTTTGCAGACAAACTCGTATCATTCATAAATAAAATTAGTGTTTGGAAAAATATCTTTCTAACGGTAATTTTGAAATGTTACCCCTATTTTCTCATCTTCAGAGCATTACAACTGACAACCACTGTGAAGCCGTCATGCCCCTGATTTACGGCCATATGGAATCTCTGGCTGAAAATCTTGCCAAGTACTTCCCTTCTTTGTCATCGGAAGAGTATGATTGGGTCAGGAACCCTTTCACTCAGCCTGCAGGAAGAATAACAATAATTGGCTGAACTGAAGTATGACCGCACACTAAAAATTAAATTTAATGAACTGTCATTAGATATGTTTTGGATATCAGGGAAAACAGAGTTTCTTGCCATCTCCCAGATAGATATAAACATATTGCTACAATTCTAAACATTGTATTAGTGTGAGTAATTTTGTGTGTAACGAATATAAAAATCAAACATAAGAATAGACTGTTTGTTGTCTGTGGAAGAAGAACTTCGTGTGTGCCTATCAAAGATGTGACGAATTAAGTTGTTGTGTTAAAAAAGCAAGCCCAAGTTTCACATTAAATTAAGAAACAGTTGGAATAATTTTTATTCTATTGAAACATGTATTATTTTCAGTTGTGAATTAATAATAAAACAATAAAATGTAACTTATTTTTTCATTAACAAGTTTATTAAAAAAAATGTATAATAACACAAAACGATTGCAAAATACATACACCAAGTTTGTTTATAGCCAGTAAGCCAGATGTAAACTGAAAATGTTTTGTAATTATTTTTATTAACAGTAATATTAGTAAGCTAAATATTAATAGGCAGTAAATACTTGTGTAATATTTTATTCAAAAGTATGATTTAATCATTATTTACTACTAACCGGGTGACCTGGTGGTCTAGGGGTAAGGTGTCGGACTTCTGTGCTGAGGGTCTGGGGCTCAATCCTCGGTCCCAGCACAGATTTATCTGATTGCCAAACCCTTCCTTCACCTCTGACAAGACGTGTATTAATCACAACTNCAGCACAGATTTATCTGATTGCCAAACCCTTCCTTCACCTCTGACAAGACGTGTATTAATCACAACTTGTGAATGTGTGGAATACCAGGCTTCCACCGTGGTTCGGATCCCACGTTAAACTGTAGGTCCTCCATTTCATCTCACAATCACCCTACCATTACACATGAGCGTAAGTGCGTATAACCCAAACGGGTAGTAAGACACAGTGCTGCTAATAATAATATTAATAATAATAATACTAACCCTACTGCTTTAAATGTCTTTATTTAATTTAACCCTGTTTAATCTCTTATATGTCAGCCAGGTAGGGGCTCCTCAAGATTTTTTGAAATATTTCAAGGGTTCCTCCAAACAAAAAAGATGGGAATCACTGGTCAAGGATATTCCAAATTTTTTAAGGATTTTGATACAGGCTTATTGAACTCGAGCTTGGGGCCGAATAATATGGAAGTGACAAATGTCAAGGACTCCATAGAAAAAACCATTGCAGCTTCTTCAGAACAAAACTGAAAATAAACGTTTGGAATAGATTCATAGAATATGGTGACTGTGGAGGAAAACATATTCAAGGGTTTCTTAAACATCTGGCAGCTTGCTTAGAATCACTTCCTTGTGGTTCTTCAGAGTGTAGACGTGGTTTTAGTGTAATTATCTTAATAATCACTCAATCTTGCTTTTCTATTTTTATAAATAATGTTATATAATGTTGATCAAATTAAACGGTCCACCTTTGAAGCCACTAATATACGTTCAAACCATTTTGCTGTATCATCGGTCATCTGTGAAGACAAAATCGTGTCATGTCATGTTCCAGAGCATATTAGAAAATAAATTCTGGTCACACTGCTTTAACAGCTGCTATCATAAGATGAGGAGATTGACTTACTTTACCACTATTTGTATCTTGTCTTTGTAATTTTAAAACCATTAAAATATATTCTTAAATTTCAAACGTCAATTTTATATAATTTTCCACTTAAATTGGTTTAATATAAAGTTTTTCCTAGGACTGCGTCACTGCTTACACTTTTTGTCATCAATTATACTGCTTATTCTCATTTGTCATCAATTATAAAAGTGACTTCAACATATAAATTTAAATTATAGCCCTCACACGGTTGTTGAAAAAAAGTTTCAATATCTGGGAATAAAAATATAGAGTACCAATAAGTCCTCAAATTTTTGTCTTAAGTTTCATTTTGAGTAAAAATTTTAATATTGAGTTTTTATTTTGAAGATAATGACATTGAATTCTATAAAATACGGCCCTCTATAAGTATTTTCATCTGTCAATGTGCCCCTTTTGATCAAACAAATTTGAGACACCTGCTAACATTTCTTGGTTAGAGCAATGCAAATGCCACATATAAGTGGTAATTGGTATATTATAGTTAATTTTGTGGCCGCATGGCCTACAGCATCAATCGCTCAATAGACTATACTGTAGATTATGTGGAGATAAGGTTTTGAATTCCTGTCAGGTGTACTATGGGTGGTTTTTCCCTAATGGTTTAAACTATTCCTCCATGCAAATGTGGATACCTTTTCTCTAAATAAACCTTCATTAGTATAATTAGTTCATAGGCATTGCTCCCAAATGTATGGTAAAACACAGTGCTCAAAAATACAGTTGTCATCATCTACCCATAGTGTGTTCTACTCTCTTATGATGAACTATAGGATCCAAGCTACAATGATCAACCTCTAATCATAGTCCACTCAGGGTTATACTCTCTTCTGATTAAATACAGCATTCAAGCTACAATGATTAACCTCTAATCATAGTCCAGTCAGGGTTATACTCTCTTCTGATGAAATACAGCATTCAAGCTATAATGATGACCCTCTAATCATAGTCCAGTCAGGGTTATACTCTCTTCTGATGAAATACAGCATTCAAGCTACAATGATGACCCTCTAATTATAGTCCAGTCAGGGTTATACTCTCTTCTGATGAAATACAGCATTCAAGATACAATGATGACCCTCTAATTATAGTTCCAGTCAGGGTTATACTCTCTTCTGATGAAATACAGCATTCAAGCTACAATGATGACCCTCTAATCATAGTCCAGTCAGGGTTATATTCTCTTCTGATGAAATACAGCATCCAAGCTACAATGATCAACCTCTAATCATAGTCCAGTCAGGGTTATACTCTCTTCTGATGAACTATAGGATCCAAGCTACAATGATCACCCTCTAATCATAGTCCAGTCAGGGTTATACTCTCTTATGATGAACTCTAGGATCCAAGCTACAATGATCACCCTCTAATCATAGTCCATTCAATGAAATACTCTCTTTTTTCTTAAGGAAGGGGCTGAACTTGACCAGAAAGTAACTTCATTGGGTTTTATTGGTGTTTAAATGTGAATTTTCTACCTGCTTAGTGTGCGGCAATTCTTCTCAGGCCGCCTGGCAAGTTCTACAACATTGTATTGTGTATTTTGTAAGTGTTGTCAAGATGAGCTGGATGTTTTCTCCCATTTGACCAGCACTTGTTTTATGATCCAGGTGTGTCACTTCCTGATGGCAGGTCAGGTGAAGAGTGTCAAGCCCTGTTTGAAGCAACTACAACAAAGCATCCAAACAATAATGCAGCCATCATGGCCATCTGATGAAAGTGAGTTATCATATCACAACTTTATACATTTTTACTAGCAGAATCATACACTTTTCAGGACTTAAAGTTAAATAGAATAGTCTTTGCAGTTCATTAAAAAGTTGTATTATTTTAACTAAACACAATCTTTTTTTTTTTTGTAATTTGGGGTGATAATCAAACCTTGAATCGAGCTTTTAGGCAACTATTCTATTTTTAAAGGTATTTATTTATTTGCAAGGCCGTAGCCAGCCAATAATTTCAGGAGGGGTTTGGTGGGTGAATCCCCCAATTGCCAGAGGATAGAAATAATTTTAATTGATAAACAGTTCTAGAAGCTATCTGAAGTGTTTTTTATGGCACCATAACCCCCTAATATCCCTAGGAAAATTTCTAAATAAATAACACCTCTAGAAGCTATCTGAAGTGCTTTTTATGGTAACACAGCCACCTATTTGTACTTGTATCCTAAGTTTTATATTGTTTGAACCACAAATAAAGCCATTTTGTTCATAAAATTTTGGGACCTTCCATCTCGTCATTTCCCAAACTGAAACATTGTGAGGATAAATTGTGTGTTTCTATTTTTTATATATCTCTATATCTAAAAGAAAATTTCCTTGTCACCTAACTTATACTTTACCCATACCGCCATGTTTCTTTCAACTTGCACAGGTGTAATAAGTAATACTGTATAGTATAATAGTAATTTATCTGGTCGACCCGATATGCCGAGAACCTAACTGGAAATAATGGATAAGTAAACATAGTAAATAATTTTTTTGTCTCAAATACTTTTTTTTGGTCTTTATTTTACTTATTGTAAATCATCGTGTTGTTTCTTCTCTACATTCTAGTACAACTAAGTATAATCCATTTTCTGGCATTGTTCAAATATGTTCATTTTGGAGGGTGTTGTATATTTTCTTGTGCTCTATCGCTCAGCCCTAGCTTAGGTATGTATAGATGTAACAATTAGATGGGTGGACTGGGACAGCACATGTCACAGCAAAGGTATGTATAGATGTAACGATAGATGGGTGGACTGGGACAGCACATGTCACAGGTAAGGTTGTATATAGATGTAATGAGAGATGGGTGGACTGGGACAGCACATGTCACAGGTAAGGTATGTATAGATGTAACGATAGATGGGTGGACTGGGACAGCACATGTCACAGCAAAGGTATGTATAGATGTAACGATAGATAGGTGGACTGGGACAGCACATGTCACAGCTAAGATTGTATAGATATAACGATAGATGGGTGGACTGGGACAGCACATGTCACAGCTAAGATTGTATAGATGTAACAATAGATAGGCGGACTGGGACAGCACATGTCACAGCTAAGATTGTATAGATGTAACGATAGATGGGTGGACTGGGACAGCACATGTCACAGCTAAGGTATGTATAGATGTAACGAGAGATGGGTGGACTGGGACAGCACATGTCACAGGTAAGGTATCTATAGATGTAACAAGAGATGGGTGGACTGGGACAGCACATGTCACAGGTAAGGTATGTATAGATGTAACAAGAGATGGGTGGACTGGGACAGCACATGTCACAGGTAAGGTATGTATAGATGTAACAAGAGATGGGTGGACTGGGACAGCACACGTCACAGGTAAGGTTGTATAGATGTAACAAGAGATGGGTGGACTGGGACAGCACATGTCACAGGTAAGGTTGTTTGATTGATTGGCTACCTTTTGATTATGGTGTGGACAAACATACCTCCACATACTAACCAGAAGAACTTTCCCTCAAATATATTTTTATTCTCTGAGTTTTTTTATCCTCTTATTATTTTATTTTTTTTCTCTAACAAACAAGTTATTTTTTTCTTTCCCAACTAAAGTCCAGGAATATAGAGTGAGAGTGTTGACCCGTGAACATTACTTTTTTTTGTTGTTAAACTATTAACCCTAATCTTTTCTCAGCAGGTTTTTTTTTTGTTTATATCATTGAGAAACAGTAAAATTATATATTTGCAGGATTGTATATTTAATTTACTCAAATCTAACAAAAAATGTATTTTGCTAGTTCAACCTGAACTTGTTATTTAACTGCAACATCCGAACCACCAGTCCTAGCTGTTAGTTTCATCTTACTCATAAGTTCACTTTATGAATCACAGGTGGAATCTTGCTCTTCCTACACTTAATTGTATCACACAAGATACAACCATAGCATGGTACAAACTTTTCAAAAATAGATTTTAATGAAATTATCCATAAGTAAGGGTATTTCCAGATAAACCAACATATTAACTTGTTAATTACAATAAATACTAAACAATATCAATCTTAAACAATATTTTAGAAACATTCTAAAATACAAGACTTGGATTGGAAAAGTGATGTTTATTAATTTATCAAGATAACACAAATTGTGAATCAATATTGATAGAAAAAAATATCAAAAGATAAATGATTAAACTATTTACAGAAAAATTAATAATTACACAGTTAAAATGACATGAAACAAATAAAAATATTTACAAGGACTAGGTGAGAGGTTTTTACAACAAAAATAAATTAAATATTAAGGTTTAAGAAAAGTGAATAGTTTAAATTTATAAAGTAAACCAAATGAAAATAGTTTTAATATATATTTAAATTTATTATAATCCAAGTCATATCTTATATTAAACAAAATTGTACAAATCATTTTTAAAAATTTTCAAAAATTAGTTTAGTAAATTACTCTAACATTATTTAAACGAGGTTTGGCTACTAAATAACAGGACTGATGCTCTCAAAAATTGTATTTACAAAATTACTCAATGGACATGTTATCAACTTCAATGTAGTCCCCTCTCTGATCCCTACAACTCACCATACGAATCTTCGACTGTTGGAAGCAATGTTTCAGGTCCTTTTCTGAGAGGCTGTTCATGAACGTTGTCGCTTTTTCCTTCACAGCATCAACAGACTCGAAACGGGTTCAATTTAGGGGAGACTTGATCTCCGGGAACAGAAAAAAGTCACAAGGGGCTGGATCAGGTAAGTAAGGTGGATCTTCCAACACTGGAATATTGTGCTTCGCCAAAAACCTCTGGATAGACAGTGCTTTATGTGCTGGAGCATTGTCCTCATGAAGAATCCACGAGCCGTTCTTCTACATTTCAGGTCTTCTTCTTCTTCTTCTTCTTCTTATGCGTTCACGAAGGATTGTCAAAACCTCCTTATAGTAAACCTGGTTAACAGTCTGACCTTCAGGTACCCAATAAATGTGAACAATTCCTCGGATATAAAATAAAATTTACTATCATTGCTTTGAATTTTGACTTTGCTCATCAATGCTTTCTTTTGTCTCGATAAACTGGGACTTGTCCAATGCACGGATTGGCGCTTAGTTTCAGGGTTGAAATGAAAAAACCATGATTCGTCACATGTTATCACATTTTCTAAAAAGTTTGGATCATTCTCGATGTTATGAAGGATGTCAGCACAAATGTTCATTCAAGTTTCCTTTTACTCAGGAGTGAGCAGTTTTGCCAGCATTTTAGAGCAAACTTTTTTTCATGTGTAAATTTTCATGTAAAATTTGTAGAACAGTTACCTTATCAACACTAAGTCAGCAATTGCTTGAATGCTCAGGTATCGATTTTTTTGAACGATTTCACTCACTTTTTCAATATTAACATCTGTTTTTGATGTGTGGGGACGGCTGGGGTACGGATCATCTTCGATCTGTTTCCCTCCCCTCAAATTTTTTAAACCAATCGAACACTTGAGTACGAGATAAACACTGATCACCATAAATTTCTTTTAACAAATCGTACGTTTCTGTAACGGATTTCACAAGTTTTACAAGAAACTTCATGTTGACACGCTGCTCACCTTTTACACTCATCATAATTCCGAGGGACCTCAGGTACACGGTCCACTTAAAACAAAGGCTACGGCTGAACTGTCGGTCACATGACCTTGAAATTTGGAAGTTAGAGGGATAAAAGAACATAGATCAATATCTGACCCTGCTGGTTGTTGCTGAGACCTCAGGTAAGTGGCAAAAAAAAATGAGACCGGTTATTTAGTAGCCACACCTCGTATCTGTAAAAATAAAAATAATTAACTATGGAAAATCATTCCCAGTTACCCATTTTTAACTCGATATTTCAAAAAATTCCAAATTTTCTAAAATTTGTCATAGTTAACTGCCCTTAAATTAATTTACTTTAGGAAAAAAATAGCTTTTAGATAACACTATTGAAAAATATTCTTAGCTATTTTCAAAAAATTTCAAATTTTTCAAAGAGTAGTCATTGATAAACTACTATTTGTTAGAACAATTCATTTTAATTTGTCATGTCAAACACTCCTTAGATATCTACTTGAACCCCTTGCTAGGCACAAACCATACTCAGGACAAATACCTTGTAGTCATAGATACCTTTTTATCAATCATCATCATAATCATGGTTTCTAATAATTTAACAACACTACAGTATTCTGAAAATTGAAAAATGACACCTGGACACGGGAATCGAACCCGGGACCTTTGGCTTAGTATGCCAATGCTATAACCACTGAGCTATCCAGGATTCGTCCCGTGCCCAGGGTCATTCTTCACTCATTTCCGCATGTCCATCATAGGCTCTGCCTTAAAGTATGAGTGAAGAATGATCCTGGGCACGGGACGAATCCTGGATAGCTCAGTGGTTAGAGCATTGGCATATTAAGCCAAAGGTCCAGGGTTCGACCCATATCCAGGTGTCATTTTACAATTATCAGAATATGATATATATATATGGAGTAATCCTCACTAAAACTACAGTAGCTAAATTTTTTGTTTATAAGTACTATGATACTTTAAAATAGAAAAAAATAATCTATTATATGGTTTGATATTATACATGTAATGTCCTCTAAAAGTAACCAACATCTCATCAATGGTTAGACACGTGCTTATTTCATAGCTCTTTTTGCGGTTATCTACAAATTGAACAGCTTCTAGTTTGTCGTCAGCCCTTTTTTTATTTATTGTTTTATAATCACCGAACTTCATCACTTACAGAATAAACAGAAATCTCCTAAAACTCATTGCAGCTCTAATTATTTCAATACCAATTTCATCAAGTGTCCATAGTTCTAATAGATCAGTGTGGTAAACCGGTTTTTCAAACCACTCATGGAAATAACTCTGAACACTGGCATAATTTCTTATTTGACTGTAGGTTTACAATCTCTTGGTCTTTTATATTTATTTTTGATCTTTTCAATTGGTAAGCTAGTATAAGAAAAAAGTTCTTCAATCACATTTTGTGCAACAAATTTCATTAATGAACTGCTCTCATTTGTAACTTCTTGTGCCCAAGTGGTATTTGTCGCTACCGGTACCTTGCGCACTTGGAGATTCATAATCATCATTGGAATCTGAACATTCAGATGCACTTTCATGATCACTTTCTATAATTTCTTGGTCACTTAGATCACTATCACTTTCTTCTTCTATTTAGTTGCATCAACATCTTCCTCTTTCTTCCTTTCAGAAAGTTCTTGAAGAATACGTGGGATGTCTTCTGGTCGGATGATTTTTGATCTGTAGATGACAAATACCATATTTTCAATAAATATACAATAAGACAATGTAGAAACACTGTACAGTGATGTAAAGTAATTGGTAGTGAAGGAAGCCAACCTGAAAGGATAGTTAGGTTAGGAGATGTTCCTTTTTCATTAGAAGATACACATTAAAAAAATACAAAGAAGATAGGCTATAGAACCACATGCTTCTAGAATGATTTGTAATATGTAACTGAAAACTTGCAGTGTTGCCAAATTGATGTAACTAAATATAATTTGAAAAGAAAAGATATCTTGCTGAGAATTAATAATTAAAATAACTTTAAAACTAGCAGGAACTATTCTTGAAATAAAAAATAAATTTATAATATATGAAAAAATTGTAAAACATTAAATATTTTTATTTATTTTATTTTTTATATCTCAGATTTAAACCGGGGGGGTAGTCTGAATTGGGTTAGCCATTGATGTGGCAGTTCCCATTTTCTAAGTTGAGAGCTATTGCAAGTGTCTGTAAGGAATGTTCTGAATAGTCTGGTGGTGTAGCAGGAGTCAAGAGTCTTTACTGTGGGTGTTAGCTTGGGAAGGAACTGGTTTATATAGATTTTTGTGGTTGGTAATGAAACAGTTATTGTCCATGCGTGTACTCAGAGGTCCTGTTGTGAGTCCAATGTATTCAGCCTCACAAAAATTACATTGGAGTTGGATGTGTTGCAGTCATAATGGCCTCAAATGGGGTATTGCTTCTTGGTGTTCTTACTATTGAAGGTGTTGCTGGGTGGGTGGATCTTGCAGGTGTTGCAGCGTTGTTTCATGTATGACTGCGAACCTTTGGCTGTGTTGATTGAGGTGAAAATTGTGTTGCGGTCAGGCAATTTTGGATGTACAAGAAGGTTGTAAAGATTAGATGGCTGTTTGAAAGAGATTTTTGGGGGAGAGGTGAGAAGGTTTTGTGTCTAATTGGAAGAAATTAGAAATTTGTAGCCATTATTGAGGATAATGTTGATTCTTTTCAGTCCTGGATGGTATTTGGTAATGAAAGGTTGCTGTGCCTCACTGTTCAGTCAGCCCTTGTATCTTTCCTCCGCACTTGCACAGGACGTGCCAACCACCCTCTTTATAGTCTGGACCATTCCACTCTCCATGCTCTCTAGGTTCTCTAGGTCATAGCAGTCGAAGAGTGCGCCACCTGTTTGAAGAGCTATTAAACTATCTTATGTTACAAAGAAGCCATATTGTTTTAACCCTCTCTCTCTCCACCATCACCATACCTCCCACCGCGACTCACGTTGCCGGGACTTCCTCATGTTCCACAGAGAATCACATTGCCGTTAATATTACAACTAAAGATTCAACAAGAACCCATCACTTGAATGATCAATTATACCAACAACAGCCCAAAAAATGTTGCCAAGGAATATTAAAACAATTACAATAAAATTGTTGATTGATAGAAAGTTAACTAATTGACTAGATACTTAATTTGTGAAACTTCCACTTATAAAAACTGCTGATATAAATACAACATGAAACCTATTAAAATTAAAATTGAGATATAACCAACAACATAGTTCCACATAATTATAATAAGTGTTTGGAATAATACTAAGAACTTGATATCCGAGTCAAATGGTTTAAAAAGTGCATGTGTTAAGGGGGCTACATAGGGGAGCCAATACAGTGTCACTCAAGTGTTCAGCTCTATCACGATTTTGATCAAACTATTAGTAGTATTGAAGTTTGGT
>CABFWO010008238.1:7834-19106 GCA_902155825.1 Timema genevievae | reverse complement strand
CAGATAAGGTTCTTCCTATGAACATTGGACTGTAGTAACTGTTCTAGCTGTCAGATAAGGTTCTTCCTATGAACATTGTACTGTAGCTTGTGTGTGTGCGTTTAAAGAAATCAGGCTGATGGTTCCCCCAATCGACAACGTTTGTCACCTGTGTGAATGCCGATGCGGAGTTTGAGCACATCGTTGGGCCTGTGAGCTATCCGATGCACCTTGATGGCTTCCAACAAGTCCAGCGACATGGACGCAATCTCGCCCGCATGGCGATCTCCGTTTTTAAGAGGTAGACCAGATACCTATAAAAAAAAAATAGAAATTAATTTTTTTTAAACTTTCATGTCTTCATATTATCCTGAAGAGGATTCTTGGAAAAAAAGATTACCCCTTTCATATCTGTAAATATGATTTGTTTTTTAGAGTTCTTGTACAACAAAGTTATACGCGTACAACCAGAACGGGTATTAGGACGCGGTGCTAATAATAATAATAATAATAATACAACACAGTTAAAAGTGAAATGAGATCGCCGAGAAGCAGGATCGGTGTGACAACATTTGACAGGAGGAGAAATGAGGGAGGAAGAGGAATAGTAAAGGAAGAACCAGTCCAGGACAGGATAGAGAAGACAAGAATAAGGTGGTATGGACATGTGAGAAAAATGGAGGAGGGAAGGATGTCCAGGAGGATGTTGGATATGGAGGAGGGGGAATACCAAGAGACAGATGGCTGGAGGGAGTAAGTGAGGAGTGTGGAGGACAGAGGAGAGGACTGGGTCAAGGTGGAGGAAAGAGAGGAGGTGGAGAGGCTCATGTTCCAAACAGACCCGGACAGTGGCTGGGAGCTGTTCTTGATGATGATGATACAACATAATTATAGGTTTAACTCAACAACCAGACCCCAGAATATTAAATTAACATTCTATTGAATGTATGAATGTTATAAACAACACATCTCAACAGAACTTATAGTTGGTTAATGATTATGCTCTATTCCAAATAGCCTTATTTTCATATATGATAACTGACTAACTATATATATATATATACACACACACACGCTTTAATGGCCCCACAGTCCAGGACGTAACTCTCACAATAGAATAGATTGCCAATGATGAGATTTGGGTTCGAATCTCGGTCGGGTACACCGAGGATTGTTTTTACTAAATGGTTTTCTCCTCTGTCTACAAGCAGATTCAGGTACACTTCCTCTAAATTCAACCTTCCTCATCCATAGCACATTGATATAATTAGTACATAAGTGAAAAACCCGAACAGGTAGTGAGAAGAAGTGGTATGAATATAAGCAATACCTGTATAAGTGAACTCACTCAAGTATCGATTGTCCTTCCTATTTTTTTTTGTCTATTTATCTGAGGTAGGTATTCAACGTGCACTTTCTAAACCGACTGATTATATCAGCACACGAGAATTTCTATGAGCGAGAGTGAAAGAGCCTACCAATTTTGACCAGGGAAGGTATTCTCACATAACTTCCAGGGTTATTTTACAAGTACACAATCGACACGGGACCGACGGTTTTACTTCCCCCTCCGAAGGAAGTTGTGCTACGGATTGCTATAGCTCTAGAACAATCCATCGAACCTGGCTGGGTTTGAACCCACGAACATCCGGTCCCGAGGCACGCACCAAGACCACCGAGGGTGAGACCTTCCCCCNTTATTTTACAAGTACACAATCGACACGGGACCGACGGTTTTACTTCCCCCTCCGAAGGAAGTTGTGCTACGGATTGCTATAGCTCTAGAACAATCCATCGAACCTGGCTGGGTTTGAACCCACGAACATCCGGTCCCGAGGCACGCACCAAGACCACCGAGGGTGAGACCTTCCCCCACCCCCACCCCATCCCTTCCTAATTTAAACCATGGTTTAGTCTAATGCTCTATTACAAATAACAATAGCAGCTTTACGATTTAATGTGACCAATTAAAAAAAAAGCCACCCCAACACAGGAAAGTGACATAAATCTGTGAAGCAGCATTTTTTTTTTAATTTGAATAAAGGGGTGTGCGAAGCTTTGAAAATTCGACTTGGCTTCAAAACAAGCATCAGCTTCGACCTCGCTTCAAAACAAATTCCGGCTTCGAAGCTTCACCATTAAAAATATTGACAGCCAAAATACTCAATTTATGTTCAATTACTGCCATTATGAACTATTTTATACATTACAAATTAATATTAATATGGAAAAAAATCTGAAGTAATTGAATTGCATGTTATGATAATAACTTGATATGTCAGATTAACACAAAATTTTACAAACAAATTACATATATTTCATATATTTGATGAGAATTGAAAAAATGGACTTCACACAGCCCTAAATCAAAGCAAATATTATTCGCAAATTACAAATAATTATTGAATCAAATCATATTCTAGTTAAATGTGTTCAAATTATGATGTTTAATAAAAGTAGTCACATATTTTATAAAAAAAATATTAGATTAAGTTCTTCAACATGTTCACGCAACAATAGTTCACCTTGTCAAAGTTAAGAGCACCATCTGTTGTGGAGATTATGAACTATTTCAATATAAATCTTCCCTCCTCAAAGTTTATACATTTGTTACATATTTACTATCCAAGGGTGCGGTAATAGGCTATGCAAATATTTTATAAAGGTTATTTTTGATAAAAGAAAGGACCCCCTTATTTTCTGGCCAGTTTAGTAATAATTAATAAGCATATATTTTACCTCAAAAGAATTGTTATTAAAACTATATTAACATATTTTAGCCGCATTGTGGGATTTGCAACGGCCTAAAACCTTATCAGTATTTTTTAGCTTAGTTTGATTTGAATTAAATCAAATCATTATTGAAGCTTCACAAACACCTATAAAGTGAATCTCTTATCCAAGATTCAGAAATAAATATTTGGGATTCGATGACAAAATGAACAGCCCAGTTTCGATGATAGACTTACCACCATGTAAGCGTCTCCAATGGTTTCTACCTTGTAAACATCATAACCTTTTATGATGCGGTCAAAGAGCGTGTAGAGATCATTCAGAAAATTAACAACCTGCAAACATTACAACAACAAATTTTATAATATTTATTTATGGTGCCATTTTTTTTTACCATCAGTTACCTAAGACCCGCTTCGGCCGCATGGTTTAAGGCATCACTTCTGTTAGACGGTATGCTGATGATGAATAATCAGGGTTCGAAACCCAGTTGGAGCTACTGATGGTGTATTTTACCTAATTTGTTTACCACTCACCTTCCGTGCAAATGCAGGTACATTACCCCTAAAATGCTTCCTTCCTCATCCCTACATCATTATAGTAGTTATCATATATATGTACAACCTGAACAGGTAGTAAAATACAGTGATAAAGAAAACACTTTTTAATGTCTTAGCTATGTATAAAACAATTTCAATTGTCTAAAAGGAACTTTATAAACTGTATATTTACTTTAATATGTACATTTTTTATTTCTGTACTTTCAAAGGAAGTTTTCTTATCTCTTTCTTGCATCTCGATATTTTTTCATATTCTCGTCTCGATGATATCATCTCAAATTGAAAAAGTGGTTCTCGCACAGCTCTACTAAATATTGTATGTATTTATTTGTGCCTCTGTCTGAATGCGGCATAAAGAACTTTATGTTGAACTATCTCCTGTTAGTTGAAAGCTATTTCTAGGAAATAAAGTTTGTTAACAAGGTAGAAACAAAATCTTTCACTTTTGTTTTAATCTATTTAGAAGAAGGAAGATGAAAGAGGATAGAAACATATAAAAGAAACGAACACAATATGGCTGTTAAAATGAAAAGAACAACACAGTTCATACTTTACACTGCTGACACTGGACAGAGAGGTAATGGCTGTCTCTTGAAGAAAATCGATCGTCACCACCCATTCCCCCGACCTAGGTTTCATTCTATCGGAACTCATCAGGAGGGAATGTGAAACCTAAATAACACACTCTTTTAGGAAGTTGTATTTCACATTCCCTCCTGATGAGTTCCGATAGAATGAAACCTAGGTCGGGGGAATGGGTGGTGACGATCGATTTTCTTCAAGAGGCAGCCATTACATTACCTCTCTGTCCAGTGTCAGCAGTGTAAAGTATGAACTGTGTTGTTCTTTTCATTGTAAAAGCCATATTGTGTTCGTTTCCTTATCTACCTTTCCTGCACCAACTTTCAAATATTTCAAAGGGTTCTACTCTTTTTAATTTCCATTAAAATTATTTAAATAACTGCTTTCATTCGATATCTTTGTATGTGGAAAAAGATGCAGGAAAGAGGGTTTAACTGTAATTGAACTGTAAGTTGCGATTTTATCAGACGATGACAGAATACTATCAAAATATAATATTTTTTTCAAGCATAAAACAACTTTATACTTTTTTTACATCCATTACTGTTTCCATCCTGTGGTAAGTTTTTTATTCAAGCCATATATCCTACACTACCGGCTGGCTAGGCCTGTCGTAGCTTCGTATGTTGAATTATCTAACTTAAGACTAGGACAGGCACAACGTCCAGTCCTCTGTCCGTTAGTCCATCACTGTTAAGAGGGTGTACCTGTAGAGGTGAACTCTCGGCCGACATAGCTGTGAAGCCGACGATATCGCTGAAGTAAATGGTGACAAAATCAAACGACTCTGGTTCCACTCCAATCCCTTTGGTTAACTGTTGTGCTACAGGCCTGGCAAACAAACAAAATGGTAAGATTTTAAAATTAATATCCGGAAACATGGAGAGGGGACGGAAATAAAATGATGCAGACAGACTTGCTACCAAATGAGCTGAGGTTTCTATTTCATTTACCACACATATCAAATATTTCTAAAAAAAAAATGCTAGCATCTATTAAACACAAACCATTTTATAAGTTAAAAAAAACAACTAAATACACCAGATGTGGAAGAATCAAAAGTATCTTGTTCAAGACAAGAAACAAGAAAAGTCTTGATCTTGTCCCGAAAGTTAAAAATAAATCTTGAAAGTTTGAGAAATTTGAAAAAAAAATAATAATAATAATAAAAAAAGCAAATAACTGCCACTAAAAATTTACAAACCAAACCAAGAATGTATTATTCATAATAATATCATAAGGACCTGAAAATAGGCCGCACATTTCCCCTCCAAATCATTATAGGGGTGTGCAAAGTCCACTTTTTCAATTCGAAGCAAACTTGAATCGAATATATGAAATATTCTCAAAGCCAAATCAAAATTATTTTCTTTTAGTTGTTTTATGATTTAAAAAAATATTATATTGTGGTTATTTAAACTACTTTATGCATTAAAATTATTTGAAAAATGTTTTATTGCACAATAATTTGTAATATTTTGTGTAATCCAACAAATCAAGCTATCACAACATGCAATTAAATTACTTAAGGTTTTTTCTATATTAATATTAATTTGTAATGTATACAAAGCCTCAGAATGACAGTAATTGAACATAAATGGAATCTTTTAACTGTCAATATTTTTACTGGCGAAGTTTCAAAGCCAGAATTTGTTTCGAAGCTAAGTTGATGTTTGCTTCGAAGCCAAGTCAAAGTTTCGAAGCTTCGCAAACCCCTAAAAAACAACCTTCATTAAGAAATGTTTTGGCTATTTTGATAATGTTTTTCAATATCAAATTTTAACATGATAAACTGTTATAGTACAAAATTAAATTATAAATGGTATACATTGCAGCTCTCCCTGTTTTATTAGTTACATTTAAAAAGTGTTTAGTTGAATCTCAAGTGTTTGAATGAACTTGAAGATAATACAAAGTGTCACACCAACTGTCAAAAAGGAACTTTATAAACTGTATATTTACTTTAATATGTACATTTTTTATTTCTGTACTTTCAAAGGAAGTTTTCTTATCTCTTTCTTGCATCTCGATATTTTTTCATATTCTCGTCTCGATGATATCATCTCAAATTGAAAAAGTGGTTCTCGCACAGCTCTACTAAATATTGTATGTATTTATTTGTGCCTCTGTCTGAATGCGGCATAAAGAACTTTATGTTGAACTATCTCCTGTTAGTTGAAAGCTATTTCTAGGAAATAAAGTTTGTTAACAAGGTAGAAACAAAATCTTTCACTTTTGTTTTATAAAAGGAACTTTATAAACTGTATATTTACTTTAATATGTACATTTTTTATTTCTGTACTTTCAAAGGAAGTTTTCTTATCTCTTTCTTGCATCTCGATATTTTTTCATATTCTCGTCTCGATGATATCATCTCAAATTGAAAAAGTGGTTCTCGCACAGCTCTACTAAATATTGTATGTATTTATTTGTGCCTCTGTCTGAATGCGGCATAAAGAACTTTATGTTGAACTATCTCCTGTTAGTTGAAAGCTATTTCTAGGAAATAAAGTTTGTTAACAAGGTAGAAACAAAATCTTTCACTTTTGTTTTATTATATTTAGAAGAAGATATAAGAAAGGCGGATAGAATCATAAAAAAGGAACAAACACAATATGGCTGTTAAAATGAAAAGAAGAACACAGTTCACACTTTACACTGCTGGCACTGTACAAAGAGGTAATGGTTGCCTCTTGAAGAAAATCTATTGTTACCTCCCATTCCCCCGACCTAGGTTTCATTCTATCGGAACTAATCGGGGAGGAGTGTGAAACACAACTTCCTAAAAGAGGAAACAAAAAACACAAATGGGAGAAAAAGGAAGTTGGTAAAGAATGATAGGACACATAGGTAGGAACATGAAAATGGACATTGGATGTAAACAAATGTTTCCTTTAAAGAGATATATTATATATTAGCGTTGACTGTCCATTTCCTTTGTTTGTTCTTTATGTTATTCCTTTTTCATGTTCCTATCTATATGTCCTATCATTCTTTACCATTTTTATTTTTCTTCCTTTTGTGTTTTTTGATTTCCTCTTTTAGGAAGTTGTGTTGCACATTTCACACTACTCCCTAATGAGTTCCGATAGAATGAAACCTAGGTCGGGGGAATGGGAGGTAACAATAGATTTTCTTCAAGAGGCAGACATTACCTCTCTGTCCAGTGTCAGCAGTGTAAAGTGTGAAATGTGTTTGTTCCTTTTATGTTTCTATCCACCTTTCCTGTACCTTCTTTCAAATATAATACAATATAATATTAGTGTAAGGCTTCAAGTACCTGGGAAGTGTAGTGGAGGAAAGTGGGGGAAAGAGGAATTGAGGAGAGACGGAGGCAAGAGTAGAACTTTCACAAAAGCGTCACAATTCTGTTCTGGAGTAGAGGAGTGCAAAGGAGTGATGTACCATGTCCCAATATTGGAGTGTATATCAGGAACCTGGGTGGATGAAGGACAGGATACAGGCTAGGAGTGACAAGGATAGACCGGGTGAGAGAGAGAGGGAGAACCTGATAGGATAGAGAAGGATTCCAAGGAGGATGCTTAAGATGAAGGTGGTGGGCAGGAGAAACCGAGAGGAAGACCCAAGGACAGGTGGATGAAGGGAGTGTGGAGAGGAGAGGAGAAAATGGAAAGTCTTATGTTCTTAACAGACCCTACCAGTGGCAGGAAACTGTTCATGATGATGATGATGATAGTTATGATGATGAGTGTATGAAATTGTACAAGGGCTACGGAATGTATTTTTTGCTAGTGCAAGGGCTCCTTCGGTCTAAAAAAAGGTTTGGAGAACCGTTGGTATCTTACGCCGGTAGCATCCTGTGCAAGAGATCCTCCGTCTTCTGTTTCTCTTCGTACAGCAGACGAGTCCTCTCGTTGACTAGATCCTCCAGGTTGTTAGCGTACTTCTCCATGATGTCCATCATCTGATCCATGATGTTATGTTGCCTGCGACACACCACAAAAACAATCACCAGGGGTGTGTCGGGCATCTCAAGATCTTGGTAAGTATATAACACCATGTTAGCACTAATCTCGGGTATCTCAAGGACTTGGTAAGTATATAACATCATGTTAGTAGCACTAACCTCTAGTTCAAACTTTGAAACAAAAAGTGTTTAACTGATATTCACAGTGGAATTATTTCTATTCAACTAATATTAAACAAAGGTAAGTATTAATTTTTTTATTAATTTGTAAATTATTATGTTTGCTTTCAACAAAACTTCAATAACGTTTCTCAGAGGTCTACAACATAGCGAAATCAAAGATTCCTACAATTTAATTTTATCTGTCAATGCCAACAACATAACAAGTTCGACATTCCCACATTGAGATTTTTAGGCCCTATGCTTGCGAAAACTTTATTTAAATTAGTTTTTTTTACATTCCTTTAATTTATTATTATTAGACAGATTTGTTAGGGTATAAATATAAAAGTACGCATCAAATGAACATTAAATAGGAAACGGCCATTTTGCTTCAAGTAAACACGTTTTTAATTTTTGTATATTCCAAGTTTTGTAAATATTTATTTGCAGTTATGTAGTTGATAAATTATAAATTGCGCTATAAAGTAAATAAATACTATTTATTAAAGAGTAAATACTAAATAACATTCAATTAAACTTCATTTTTTAATATTTTTACTGTGCTTCATATAAGTTTGTGACAAAGTTGTTTGCAAAATGAAATGCCCGCCCGAATCTGCCCATGTCCGAGTGTAATTTTGTAATGCCCGCCCGACCACCCCTAACTAGAACCCTGATTTTTAACAACAAAACCACATCTTACAACTAGACATCTGCGAAGCAAGGTCTTTGAGTTCAAATCTAATTATATCTCAATGTTAAAGTTTTGATGTTAGATAAAAAAATAGTTACACATTAAAAAAAAGGATTATTTTTAGAGCTTAGTAGTGTATAAGTTCTTCCTACTTGTTAATTCAACAACTGTTCACCTTGTCAAAGTAAAGAGCACCATCTGTTGTGGAGATTATAAACTATTTCAATATTTTCATTCCTCAAAATTATTATTATTATTATTATTATTATTATTATTATTAATTATTAATATTATCATTATCATTATCATTATCATTATCATTATCATTATCATTATCATTATCATTATCATTATCATTATCATTATCATTATTATTATTATTATTATTATTATTATTATTATTATTATTATTAGCACCGCGTCTTACTACCCGTTCGGGTTATACGCACTTACGCTAATGTGTAATGGCAGGGTGATTGTGAGACGAAATGGAGGACCTACAGTTCAACGTGGAATCCGAACCACGGTGGAGGCCTGGCATTCCTCAAAGTTAACACATTTAATATGTATTATCCATGGGTGTGATTATAGGCTGTAAAAAGGTTTTATAAAGGTTGCTACAGGGAAAAAATTGCTGTTTATTTAATGGTCATTGCATTACTAATTAATAAACATCTACTTTACCTCACAATATTTGATATTAAAAATATATTAACATATTTCAGCCACATTGTGGATCAATACAGAACTTAATATGCGCCCACCTGGAATCAAACTAGGGTCTACCGAGACACATCTTGTACGAGTGACACTTACATCCCCTCCCTCATCTTCTTGAGCCTGTTACGGATAGCCGAGAAGTCCGGCCTCGCGTCCGGAGTCTCGGCCCAGCAATCCTGCATGCACGACAGTACGTAGTCCGGACACTTGACGTCAGACTCGTGCAACAGATCCAGGTCCGGACGGAACGGGACTTCGTCATCCTCGACGTACTTCTTCACGCGGTCCACTACCTCTGAAACACAACGCAGGGACAGAAACTTAATTCGAGACAAAAAAAAAAGTTATTGACCGACGGTAAGCGGGGATCCGTTTTAACTTTACCATTTGACATTTTGTCCGTCTTTACCGATGTTTGTTACTCATTAACTGTCAAAAAAACTGAACTAATTTAGTAGAAAATGGTTTTTCAATCTGGTTATTCGTTTCAAGATGGCGGCTGCTCAAATGGTTTTAAGTTTGATAGCCCATCTCTGGTGATTTGAATTTAAAATTCCAAACATTTGATTTGAGTACCTAGGATATATAATTTAAAATATTGACCTCTGTTGTGAGACTGACATCTTAAACTATGTGAACAATGGTTATTTTCTATGAACATAATGTACTATTGAATATAAAATTCATTTTCTTTCTGTATAGCTTCATTAACAAGGAAAATTATCAAATTCAAATCCATTATATTTGTAAGAAGTTACAGGAAAGTTGGACAAAAACATGTGTTATTATTACTACTATTACTAGCACCACGTCTTACTACCCGTTCGGGTTATAGGGACCTACGCTAATGTGCAATGGTAGGGTGATTGTGAGATGAAATGGAGGACCTACAGTCTAACGTGGGATCCGAACCACGGTGGGAGGCCTGGCCTTCCACACATTCACAAGTTGTGATTAATACACGTCTTGTCAGAGGTGAAGGAAGGGTTTGGCAATCAGATAAATCTGTGCCGGGACCGAGGATTGAACCCCAGACCCTCAGCACAGAAGTCCGACACCTTACCCCTAGACCGCCAGTTCACCATTGATAAAAACATATAAAAGGGACAAACACAATATGGCTTTTACAATGAAAAGAATAATACAGTTCACACTTTACACTGCTACTGCTGTACAGAGAGGTAATGGCCGCCTCTTGAAGAAAATCAATCGTTACCACCCAATCCCCTGACCCGAAAAATTTTCTTCAAGAGGCAGCCGTTACCTTTTTATACAGCAGCGGCAGTGTAAAGTGTGAACTGTGTTCCTCTCTGTCCAGTGACAGCAGAGTAAAGTGTGAACTGTGTTAATCTTTTCAATGTAAAGGCCAATATTGTGTTCGTCCCTTTTATACGTCTCCATCCATCTTTCCTGTAACTTCTTCCAAAATATAATATGATTACCTCACAAAGCGACAAGAGGTTTTCTTTAAAGAGATATATTATATATTCATAACTCCAATTCCAAGGAGAAACTATAGGAGATGTTTCAACCTGAAATCCAAAGAGAAATGATCAAGACTATTGTAATGATAAGAACACGAAGGGAGTACGGTCTACGGTTAATAGAACCACTCGAGATAAAACAAGGGTTTGCGAAGCTATGATATTTTGATATCAATTCAAATTTTTTAATAATTATTTCATTCAATAACTCAAATCAAACCAAAACTAGGAAAAAAAAATAAAAAAATAGATGGGTTTTTTAAGGCCATTTTAACATCCAACAATTTGAGAGAAATATGTTAGTATATTTTTAATAAAAACTCTTTTTAGGTAAAGTGAATCCTTATTAATTACTAGCAACCCCGCACGGTGCTGCCCGTGACCCACTGTGGTATAAGAATTATATAAGCCGCCCCCCAACCCCCCCCCC
>CABFWO010008237.1:0-19113 GCA_902155825.1 Timema genevievae | reverse complement strand
TTTAAAAATTCAAATTTTTATGATTGCAATCGTTTGTTCTTTGTTTGTTCCAGATTTTTCCACAAAAATTTTAGTTTGTTCCGTTTTGATAGGCCCACAAATAATATGTTTACATTGGGGGTGGCCAACTTCACGGTAGCCCCCCCACTTGTAAAAATTCAAGTTTTTATGATTGCAATCTTTTTTTTTTTCCTTTTTTCCGGATTGTTCCGCAAAAAGTTTCGTTTGTTCCGCATTCGTTCTTGCACAAATGAAACGTGAACTTGTGGCACTTTGTTTACTCGTGAGGGACCAACTTCACGGTAGCCCCCCAACTTTTAAAAATTTAAGTTTTTATTATTGCAATCGTTTGTTCTTCATTTGTTTCGGATTGTTCCGCAAAAATTTTCGTTTTTTCCACCTTTGTTCTTTCGTAAACATAAAGTGAATTTGTGAAGATTTTATTTTTTGCTCGTAAAGTTCCAACATCGTAGTAGCACTTCTGTATAAATAATTAATATCTTAAGATAGAATTAATTTGGTCTTGGTGTATTTCAGATGGATCCCCCAAAACTTTTCATTTGTTCCATTTTTATATCCCCACAAATTATATATTTTTCACTGGGGAAGTGTGGGTGGAGTGACAATTTCACAAGTTAAATGTACATATTGAGTTTGGGTGCAATTTCATTCTATTCTTTCTTTAAAACAGAGCCTTTTATTGTTTATTTTTTAATTCTTATCTTCTTATGGAGAAATACACACAATCTTCATTTGTACCGTGATTATTCTTCCCCAAACAATATTTGCATTATTCTCATATTGTTGTTTATTTAGCATAGGCCGTCTTCGCAGTTGGAATTCACGGTCTTAATTCTTTTGACAGTGGTTTTACTTTAACTCCATAATTGAATCATTTTAGAATAATGAATAATTTTGTTTGGATGTACTTTTTACTAAAATTTTTTGAGGTGTTCTGAAAGAAACAATAAGAGTGCGTTTAAATTAAAGGGCATATCACATAAAGTTAGTCTATTTAAATTTAACAACTTATTTCAATGGCGATAGCTACTATTACAACTAAAATAAAGGAATTGTTCTGGGTGTCTTTAAGATGCAAACCATGTTAAAATTATGTATAAGCTCTTGTTATATTCCAATTACATAAAAAAATAATTAATGTACTCGTTTTATTGGGTAACTAATTACCAATTTAACGAATTATTTAAAAACACTTCTTAATCGATATCTGCTTTTAAAAAAACTTTACAAAGTATATTATTGTTATTATCATTGTCATTATCATTATCATTATCATTATTATTATCATTATTATCATCATCATTATCATTATCATCATTACTTAATTATCATCATCATTGTTGTTATTATTATTATTAATATTATTATTAATAGCACTGCCTCTTACTACCCATTCGGGTTTTACGTACTTACGCTAATGTGTAATGGTAGGGTGATTGTGAGATGAAATGGAGGACCTACTTAACGTGGGATCCGAACCACGGTGGAAGCCTCGCATCTACCGAGTTAAATTAGATGTATAACCTAGCATAAAAATGTTCCCACATGTTAATCTTTAGGCACAAAAATAATTATGAAGACAAAACACATAATATTTATTAAATAAACTTTTAGAAAGGCTTTTTTTTAGGACATATAGCAGTGTATTTAACAGTTTGAGGCAGGAAATGGCTTTATAGTCTTAAGTGCCATTCTAATATGTGTTCTTTTGTTAGTTTACTCATTAAATAAGATCTTCAAACTATTGTTGTCAACCATTTGGTTTGGAGTTTGAGTAACGGTTCTTGTATTTAGAAGCTACTGTCCCTTAACAAAACTAAAGGTATGTCAACTTTCTCACTTTTGTTAATTTCCTTCTTGCCCATAGTTTGGAACTTCTGAAGGAAAATAATTGTAATTTTGTACCCCATAGACTTTGTCACTCCTTTACATAAAAATTGAGACATTTAACTAAAACTCGTGAAATCAAATTGACTTTTTTGCAGAAGAATAGTATTAAATTCCACNATAAAAATTGAGACATTTAACTAAAACTCGTGAAATCAAATTGACTTTTTTGCAGAAGAATAGTATTAAATTCCACCAATGAGCGTAAACAAAATAATATACACTGTGACAGAAATGTATGGAAAATAGCAACATCTCTGCCCACCAAAGAGAATAACAATTCCTCCCTAAACCCCCATTTAAATATATATATTTTTCACTATCTAAGAAACTATTTGTTTTATAAAAATATATTTCAAATAATAGCTTTTTTTATTTTAATAGTCCTACAAACTTAGCAATGATAACTTACATTGTATCTCAAAGAGTTGTGGAGCTAAATCAAAATTGAAAATTCCCACTTTTGTAAGGTACCCTCTTGGTCAATTTCCTGGGAAAATGAGATGCACCACTTTGTTCGTGATGTTAAACAGTGCATATATGCGAATTTAAATAATAATCGCTAGAGACAATCCTGAGAATTTTTTTTTTTTTTTACTTTTCCCTTTAAGTAAACTACTCTTGATTTTAGGGTTAGATGAATAATTCCAGAAAACCTCTGGTGAACCTTATTTTAACCCGATATACCAAGTTTTAGCACAAGCGGTAAAATAGTTTCGTTACTAGGCTGAGATACAGATAGATGGTGTGACGGACGGATGGCATCGCAAAAATCACTTTCTCGAGTTCAAAGGGTCAAGAAACATAGACATCCATCGAAATCTCTAATTTGATTTTTTTTTACGATCATAATTTATCCAGGGTGTCATGAGAAAATAAAAGTAGGCTATTAAATACATTTTAAACGTGGTAAAAACTTGTAAAACTGTTAAGCTTCATGATATTAGCTTATACTAAATAAATAGGTTTTATTCCTTTTCACCTTTAAATTAGCCAAAGTAGCTTATGATTAACTAAACGTTTATTTTCTACCTGAACACCAGAAAATTTATAACTGATAAAGTAAACTTTCAAATTTTAGCATTGATATTTATTTATCTTTAAATTAGCCTAAGTAACTTATGATTAACTAAACGTTTATTTTCTCCCTAAACACCACACTACTTTATAACAGATAAAGTAAACTTTCAAATTTTAGCATTGAGATTTATTTATCTTTAAGTAATCGAAGCTAACGTAACACCGTAACAAAAATCATATCGTGAAAGATTGGGAAGATTTGCAAGCTATGCCTTCCTATAGTCCAATCTTCATCTCAAAGCTGGAAAAATTACTAGATCCATTTTAATTTATTCATACGTCAAGTCATGTGAGATGCAGCTGTCACTTTTGATAAATATTATTAACTTATGATATAAGACTAACAAAACAGTAAAATATTATCAGTGTTATAACAATAGAAAAAAATGTATGTAATTTATATAAGGCCCTTTCTGTGAAAACTGGTCCGTATCATCTCCTGAATTATAGTAGAGGAAAAAATGGTCAAACTTTTGAGAAATTAGGTTGTTTTAACTACTAGGGGGCGGGGTGGAACCAATAATTTTTATTTTAGATGAAAGGTGTTATGACTCAAGTGGGTTCGGATCTTTCAACACTACTTAATATATATATATATATTATTGCTTGGTATTGTCCCAAGAAATGTCAGACTTTGTGACATCTCCCTTACCTGAATAACAATGAAAGCCATTTTTAAACCTTAGAGAATGAATATGTTCTTCAAAAGCAATAAAACAACAATACGTGTATGGTAAAATATGTTAAGGTGCGTCGCGTCTTAAAGAGAAGAAAAAAGATGTAATATTGAGTCAACCAGTGAACTTATTCGTAATCAAGGTAAGTCATCATCCATTATAAGTATTTTTCAGTGCCTAAAACTACATTTTATTTAGAATAGGAAATGTATTTAAAGTTTACTGTGATAATGACACAATAAAATCTGGTTCTTTATTCTTCAAAAATTTGTTGGATGCGCATGATAACGTGGAAATCAGAACAGATATATATGGAGTAGGATCAAACTCTCATATGAACTATGATCGTAGAGATTTTTTACTATGAATATATTGATCGTGGTTGCAATCGTAATAAATCAGTTGCTGTGGAACTAGGGGGCAGGGGGAGCCGGCATTTTTTCCCTATGAAGACACCCCATACACCCCTAATAAAATTAATGTTTCCCTATTTATATTTCACTCACCTCTGACACTTTAAAATAAAAATCTAAAATTGGATTTTGCATTAAAATATTTTATAAAAACTAGAAATTTATAAACATTTTAAAGATATTTATTTAAAAGCTATATGAGGTTGAAGTTTTGGCGGAAACAGAATACATTTTCCCAAGTTTATTGTTTTGACATACATTGAACACGCGCAAGCTGAGGATGATCGGAACAGGTATTAGGATACACAAATATATTTCGGGCCTATTATTTGCTAATTTGATATTAAAAGTTGATTTCAAGGAATAAAAAAGGCATGCAAATATGATAGCTATTATCGCAAACTAAATATTGTCTATGGTCACTGGCAAAAAATAAATAGCATATTTTATAACGCTAGAGAAAAGGGGGAGATGCAAGGAACTGTAGGCCTATATCCTCGTAAGGGTCTCTTTTCAGACATTTCTCAACTATGTAATTCTAAGAGAATTCCTGAATTATATATACAAATGGCATGGTTGAAGTTTTAATACTTATGCTAATTCTGAATAAGTAATAGGAAACGTCAAAGGTATACATTAATTTATCATAAGACTGCTGGAAGGCGGCAGAAATGACCTTTTATTTATAATTAGTACAGCAAATGACTAATGGAGGGCAACATGGGGTAAAATTAGTCAACTCATTGGAAATTAAACCATTTATAGATGGTTTTTATTTTCTATTATGTTTTAAAAAGTAAAAATCATATTTTAAGATTTATTTTAGCATTTTAACGGAAAATATATGATTTGTTTGTTTATAATTATTAGGTTTATATATTCATTCATTCTATTGAACCTGTAATATGTTCATAATTTTTTATATTTGCATGAATAAAATGCGTAAAGTAAAAATTCAGGGTACTTTTACAATAAGAGACACAAAAAAGAATAATCGCTTCTTAGATCGTATAACGCGTATTTTTCAACCTATAACATTAAAATTTTTAAATTGTTAGTTAATTTAAGGGGAAATAAACTTATTAGAAAACATGTTATTATTTATTTAATTTCAAAGTGAATTTGTGGAAATGTAAAAATAATGTAAACATAATGTATTGGTTTGATTTGTCAGCATTCATTGGACATTTATTTAGTCTTAAGTATTCATTGAGTGTGCAGTGGTCTTTTTACATCAAGGTAGTATAATTTGAGCTACATTTCCTCATGATTCATAAAAAATAACGTTATCATCTGCACACATATTGGTGATGCCTTTAAGCGATAGACATAGCTCGATAAGCTATTTTGTTAAAAAAAATAGTAATTGTGGATTTTAGTTTAATATATTTAAACTAGTCAATAACATTAAAAAGATAAAAAGTAAGCCCTGCCTTGGCTTAGAGAAAAATGAGATAGACATCATTTAAAAAAAACATGTTTAATAAACTACAACTTTTTAAAAAAACTTCTATCTAATTAGGTACTTTTAACTTAATACTTTAACTTCATTCCCCACCACTTTATAATTTTCATCAACGTATTGTTTTTGATAAACACCTTTTTAGTCAACCTGTAGATACCTTCTGTGAAACAACTAAAGATAAGAGCAAGGAAAATGACTACAGAAAAGGCAAAATATTATCATTGGCTCACACTGTGGCTTGTGAGAAGACTTGCCGTCTATGGTTGTATGAACACCGACTATCCAACATACACATGCATACTACCAAGGGGAACGGGCTAAATATTATCATTGGCTCACAGTGTGGCTTGTGGTCTATGGTTGTATGAACACCGACTATCCAACATACACATGCATACTATCAAGGGGAACGATTTCCACGCTGCTAATGATGTTACAAAATAGTTACCTTTAGATTTTGTATGTGATACATTAAAAAAATTGCTGTTCAGCAATTCTATGTCTCCATTTAATCTAAAAGTAATGATGGATAAACTTGATATTTACGATACCTATGACAATATTGAATTATTAAGATATAATTGATTCTTTATAGCCCCGTGGTCGAGCGCCAATTATGATGATACGGAATTATTATTATGTAATTGTCCCGCGATTGGGAGCCAATTATGAAGTTTTGGAATGTTTGTGATATAATTGATTTTTATAGCCCCGTGGTCGATCGCCAATTATTATGATACGGTATTATTGTGATATAATAAATACAACTATTAATGTTGCACACGATTTATTGGAGTTATTATATCTTCTTATACACTTTTACTTGAAATACAAACTATGTACTGTCGTGATATTACACGTACTCTAGTTTATGTCGCCAGGACACTCTGGATGTATGTCTACGCTATCTATTTCGCCGGCGCTCTCTTTCTGTCGTCGACACACACTATATATTCATACGCACACACAGCTTATATATGACATGCCCCTTGCCCCTTGGACCTCTCGTGACCAGTGTCAAAACCAACCAATCAAAAGCATCCCTGCGACAGGTGTTTTGAAGGCTAGCTTCCTATTGGATATAGGGAGCTGGTGTCTCTTGCTTGTTTGGTAAATATTACGGAGTTAAATTTTGAAAATAAAAAATAAGTTTTAATGGTGCAATCCTTTTAGACTGTTCTTCAAAATCGCGTGACTCTCCATGGATGAAGTCTTAAAAGTGATAATTTACATACGATACTTTAAAGAAAAATACCTTCATCCATGACTTTTTAAATATATGAAAGCGGTCCAAATCAATATCGTTAGATAACTTAATCAAAAATGTACAAGTAATGAATATTTTCCTCAACACTAGAAAAATATATTAGTCATAATCAATTGAGTACACCCAAATTAACATCAACATTTTATTTCCATTACCTAATTAGTTAATTAAATTGCACATTGGAATACCTTTTTCTATCTTATACCACCTTGGTTCTATTATTATTGCATTCCTATTATATAATCTTGCTCCTATTACATCCCCAATTGGTGCTTATCAATATTTACTACATTGAATAATTTGTAAGGGCTAGGTTTCATTAGGTTTTGATATTTTTTATTTACAAGCATTGTAATTATGGTTTATTAATATACTTTATACAACTTGACGTAATCCTCGGTCCTATTCCACTAATATTTTAACATCCAAGTTTTATTCTCACTCATGACCGGACAGTATCCCGCACTTTGGAAACTCGCACTTATTACGCCAGTACCTAAAAAAGGACTAGCAAAAGAGTTACATGACTTTAGACCTATAAGTATACTTCCGTCCCTTTCTAAGGCACTAGAATTCCTAGTGCATCAACAAATTTACCGACACATTAACAAACACAATTTGTTAACTGCCTATCAATCAGGATTCAGATCACATCATAGTACATGTACCGCGTTGATAAATGTCACAGACGACATCAGACTAGCCATGGATAAGCGTGAGCTAACACTTCTTATATTATTAGATTTTTCAAAAGCTTTTAATACTGTGGATTTTAATATTCTACTAGCAAAATTGCATGTATTATTTAATTTCTCTCCAGGCAGTATACAGTGGATGAGATCTTATTTGAATGGTCGCCAGCAAAGTGTTATGATAGGCAACACGTTCTCAACATGGCGCCCAGTTGAAGCTGGTGTTCCACAGGGCTCAGTTCTAGGGCCATTGCTTTTTTCTCTATATGTAAACGATATCACTTCTTCAATGTCATACTGTAAATATCACATGTATGCAGATGACCTTCAAATATATGTTTCCACTGACCGTTCTTCAATAAATACAGCCATACAACGAATAAATACTGACCTAGCTGCAATAAATGCTTGGTCTGAAAAAAATGGACTCAAATTGAACCCTGATAAAACTCAAGCCATTCTTATAGGAACAAGCAGACTACTACTGAATGTGGACCGATCCCTGCTGACTGACATACGATTAGGAGTAACCACGATACAACTGACAACAATGACTAAAAACCTTGGTGTGATTATTGATGAAAATCTTAATTGGACAGATCAGGTAACTTCGATTTGCAAAAAAGTGTATGCCTGCTTACATTCACTGAGAAGACTAAAGAATTTTATCCCAGAAACTTTACGAATTATCCTTGTCCAGAGCTTAATAATCCCACACTTTGACTACTGTGACGTAGTATACAATGACTTAAGAGATGATCTAGCAGAACGACTACGACTACAAAACACATGTGTTCGATACATATTTATCTTAAAACGGCATGACCATATTTCTAAGTATTTTAAAAAACTGGGTTGGTTAAGAATAAATCAAAGGCGAAGGCTACATTTATTAGTATTGCTTCACAAAATATTATCAACATCTCAGCCTCAATATCTCTTCTCACAGTTCCTATTTCTGAAGGATAAACACACCCGAGCTATGAGATCAGAATCCACTCTACAGATGTCTATTCCCATACATAGATCGCAAACATATGCTCGTTCTTTCACTGTCCTGGGATCACAGGCTTGGAACAAACCTGATAACTCGACTTGTCACCTAACATCTAAAATTCCCTTTAAGTGTGCGGTTAAGGGATTTATCTTGTTTAACAAGCTAAACTGAGTTCTTGCAACTACTTGAGCTTTAAATGAGTGTGCGAATGTTTTTCTACTTATTTGAATATTACTTTATTAAATTGTTTATGTTGTATTCAAAACTGGTTAAGTGGAAGAGAAGGCTGACGCCTTAACTTCGCCAGATAAATAAAGGCTATTATAAATAAATAAAAAATATTCTCTACACAGTTACACACTCATTAAAAATATTATATCTGTTTAAGTTTTGTAGTTTATTTTAACGATATAAACTAACTTTTTTTATGAAAATGCGTAGTATTTAATAATCTAAAACAATTTGCGACATTATAGACAATTATAGAGGCCCAATATTATAAAAGAACAAACATGTATAATGTTAATAAATGAAATGAAACAAATCAATAATGGATTGTTTAAGATAAAAATTAAATTAGGGGTTTGAATTATGATTATTTCTCGGATCTATTAGTTTTAATTTTAAATTCTAAAGTTGATAAAAGGCTCTTGTCCATGTTATACTTTCTAGCAGCTTCTCTTATACTGTAGCCTAACCATTTTCTTCTCCCTTACATTAACCATTAAGCCTCTTTACTGTACAATTTTGATTTTTTCTGGAAAACCTTGGGGTATGCAAGGTTTCAAAACTTAAACTTGGCTTCGAAAAAAATATCAGCTTTGAATTTGCTTGAAATAAATTTGACTTTGACAGTTAAAATTTGATGGCTAAATTAATCAATTTCTGTTCCATTCTGTTCCACTCTGGGCTGTTACATAATTTAGGCCTAAACATAAATATATGTAAAAATCTTAAGTTATTAGAAGATGTTGCGATAAAAGATTTATTTATCGGAAATATCGCCTACTAACTGGTACATATAAGTTCCTTTTTTTATATAAAATAGCTAGTCGTTAGAAATAAAACCACCATTATACTCACAAGCAAACGGCGAATGGAATGGTAGGCCTTTTAAAAATACAAATTGATTTTATTTTTTTATTTTTACAAGACTAAGCATCTCACCAAAATCTAACGTAAATTTCTCGAGGAGTACTATTGTTTCTCATTTTTACACTAACTCACCTTACTGTGTATATCTAGAAGACTTATAAGTTAAGCTACCATCTTGTAACAAACCAATAAAGACACTAATTTAAACTGGATCTTTGACTTCGTTAATAAAAGGTGATGATACCTAATCATCTTATAATAATTTTATATTATTATAATGTTAAGATGCTTAGGTTCAAGTCTGGGTAGCCATAATACTTTCAAAAATATTAATTATTAGGAACAGTCCCTGATACTCAACACTTAGTGATTAACTACTATCTAGGCGTTAGGGCAGAATGTTAAGCAATAGGTTTTCTATCGTCAGCTATAGTTTATTTGTTAGTTGTGTCATTATGATGTGTTTATAAACTTCACATTAAACACTTAAATAAAAAAATACCAATAAGCAATGTTTCTAGAATTATATAAAATAAAATGCAATCATTGTGTTATAATAGGCTTCTACGTTGAAAATGACAAAGCACCTAGAGTTACTGAAATTATTAAGATTCAATAGGCTTCACTACAGCCTCATAGGCTACGTACTATACACCTGTTTGATCCCGGAAGTATTGTTGTTTATCCTACAGATGATTGTTGCTACAAGCTAATAAAACTAGCTTATAACCTTAAAGTAGAATGTGCGTTAATGGAAGTGACTGGACATTAAACGGATGGAAGATCATTTTACAAACTTAAATATTTAAAAAAGACTCCCAGCTATTGACTTGTAATTTATAAACAGTTTTGCTAATGTCAGAAGAAATTCATGTCTTAAGTGGACTGAATAGAATTTTTTTAATCACCACGTCTTACAACTTGTTCCAGATAATCACAATATGATAATTACTCTGATGGGGTAGAATAGAGGAAGGAAGCATTTTAGAGGTAATCTTCCCGCACTTGCGTGAAGGGAGAGTGGGAAACAATTTAGGGAAAACCACCCTCAGTAGACCCGATCGGTATTCAAATTCCAGTTTTAACACGAGAGTGCGGCCATGTGGTTGCCGCGCCGAAGCGGGTGAATAGCGATTTATTCATTAATAATGTAACTGAATTTACTAATACTGTAATACAAAATATACCTGGTAAATGCTTTCTTTAACTCACAGCCTCAACTTACACTGAAACCTAGTTTCAGTGGTATTAATGAATGTCGTATTTTAGTCCGGGGGCTGCTTGGAACCTGCCAGTCCACCCCTGCGAGGTGGGGGAGGTTTATACCTTTGAGAGTCAATACCTAACTTTGAAACGAATAAGGGCGAGGGGATGTTAAGGCGGGTTCCAAACATAATTGAGAACTTACTAATCCTCATAGAATTGGAAGTAGTTTATTTTCGTTGTTATATTCTAATTAATACTACTATCTTACGCCAAATTAAAATCTGCCCAATCTGACATTGCTCATTGTTCCTTTATTGCTTGTACTCAATATGCCAGTCACGATATTTTGTGCTAGACTGTTACTAACCAAGATAGAAACATGGAGTTTTAAGGGGTGTCAAACCTAGAGAACATTAAGGAGCGATAAATACACATCATATTTAAGGGGTGATAAATCTAGAGAAACAACCTTTGTTAAAGCGCTAAAAATGGCATCTTTTTAGTTATAAGCACAATTATGTATTAGTTTAATTCAATTTGATTACTTAGTTTCAAAACTTCAATGTATTTCCCTTAAAAAGATTATAAATTATTTTCTAGCATATAATTATTAATTATAGGCCTATGTGCATTAATATTAAGTGGGTTAAGTGTAATAAATGGGTCTGGCCTTAGCTTCACCCAAATAAAGACAATATAATTATAATAATAATAATAATAATAATAATAATAATAGTTGATATTGGGCCGTGCTTTTGTTCATCTTGTTGATATAAATTTGATTAAAAATGTGAATAATCAATTAAAAGTCTATAAACGTCAATCCCGCTCTGGTGGAGACTTGGTAGAAGTCATTAGTCTCGTTATATTTTATATATGATTTACCTTGACTAATATCGGGGTTATAACCTTGCCTGATGTGTCAAGGTAGTTTCTCCTATATGATTTTCAACGTTCTCTCCACACAAATATAGATACACATTCTTTAAATTATACCTCTCTCGTCCTAATCCATAACATGTGAGCATGAAGATTAGTCCATATGTGAGCGCTAAGTCAAAAGTAGTAAACATTTCAATCAAGGCCTACATTTAAGTTCAAAAAAAACTTTTGGTTTAATTTGTAAAAATACTATTGTTATATTATTTGGGAATGCCAATAGACTCATAATGTAATATAATGCATATTTCTATGAAAACTTGTAGATATTTTTAACCGTAACCTCAGAAGACCATTTTTGATACAGAATTCAAAAACTAAAATTTTTATTAGTTTAGAAATACATCACAAACCACAACAATAGGAATTCAAAAAGATCAACAAAATATGTATTATTATTATCATTATTATTATTATCATTATTATTATTATCATTTTTATTATTATTTATTATTATCATCACCGCGTCTTACTACCCGTTCGGGTTATACGCACTTACGCTAATGTGCAATGGTAGGGTGATTGTGAGATGAAAATGGGGGACCTACAGTTTAACGTGGAATCCGAACCACGGTGGAGGCCTGGCATTCCTCACATTCACAAGTTGTGATTAATGCACATCTCGTCAGAGGTGAAGGAAGGGTTTGGCAATCATGATAAATTTGTGCCGTGACCGAGGATTGAACCCCGGACCCTCAGCACAGAAGTCTGACACCTTACCCCTAGACCACCAGGTCACCAACAAAATATTTAAATTAAATAATGCACAAATAAATCTTATCAAAGTTTTACAGGGTATCGGGCACTAAAAAAAATCTAGGTTTTATGCCCGCAAGCGAGCTATACCGACCGATCGGCCGCTGTGTGTTGGCGAAGATAGTGCCAATATTTGCGGATAGAAATTTAAATACCATTGGATAGTTTTAAAATATTAGCAAGGTATATTGGAATCGTGGCAATTTTGGAAAATACAAAAAATACGTCTTTTTATATACAAAATTGAAAGTATTATGAATATTATTTAGTTGTAACTGATAGCATGTATAAAGCAATAAATCTACGGATCTTATGATGTGGTTACTGATGTATGAATACATGAAGGTATTGTTATTAATATTTTGGGACATTCAGTGAATATCTAAGACTAAATACATTTTTAATGAATATTGACAAATCAAATTCACTATGAAAATAAATAAATAATAACATGTTTTCTAATAAGTTTATTTCCCCTTAAATGTACTAACAATTTACAAATTTTATTGCTATAGGTTGAAAAATACGTATTATCCGATCTAAGAAGCGATTATTCTTTTTGTGTCTCTTATTGTAAAAGCACCCTGAAATTTTACTTTGGGCATTTTATTCATGCAACTATAAAAAATAATGAACATATTACAGTTTCAATAGAATGAATTAATACACAAACCTAATAATTATAAACAAACAAATCGTATAATTTCCGTTAAAATGCTAAAATACATCTTAAAATATGATTTTTACTTTTTAAAACATAATAGAAAATAAAAACCATCTATAAATTGTTTAATTTCCAATGAGTTGACTAATTTTACCCCATGTTGTCCTCCATTAGTCATTTGCTGTACTAATTATAAATAAAAGATTGTCGTTTCTGCCGCCTTCCAGCAGTCTTATGATAAATTAATGTATACCTTTGACGTTTTCTATTACTTATTCAGAATTGGCATAAGGATTAAAACTTCAACTATGCCATTTGTATATATAATTCAGGAATTCTCTTAGAATTATATAGTTGAGAAATGTCAGGCAAGAGACGCTTCCGAGGAAATATATTTCCATACTTTGCAGATATAATTCCAATTGTTATAAATAATACAATTCAGGATTTTTATTTGTGCTGTTTGTGCGTAGGCTATCTGAAGCGAGACTTACGAGGAGAAACATTTCAACTCCACCAAAAGAGAAGATAAATTAGTATTTCGGTACGTACTCATTTCTCTCTTTGTTTCTCAATCCCGTTTTTTTTTCTTGTTAAAATACCTTTCTTTCTATATATACCTATAAGTTCCGTATCTTTTTTTTTTCATAAGATACTTTAACAATGTTTTCTATCGGCCAAACTCCCATAAGTGCATTTTTTAAATATATATATCTCTAATATATATATATATATATATATATTAGAGATGAGACGATACCAGTTTTTCGATTCCTATTCTTGATTTCGATTTTTAAATTTTTACCTAAATTCTTCGATACTCGATTTTTATTGGAATAGGCCTGAAATGAAGTGGGAATGGCCATATTGGTTTATGTTAATAGAAACCAATATGGTTGCCGTGATAGGTGAAGCTTTTTTACCAATTGATTTTACTCTGGACATTTCTGTAAACGTCTATTAAAATATTAATTAGACTCTTAAAACATTTTTGCCTTTACAAATTACAGTCATGATTTTAATTCTGCCTTTAACATTTTGAAATAAACTTTACCTATATTATTATTACTATTATTTAATTTGTGAAAGTAAATTTGTAAAGCAATCGTTATATATTTCTTAACACATGGCTGGTATCTGTTGATATGGACGTTTATTTGTGTTTTTTTCTTTTATATATTATGCTACCATGGTAAATATGTTTACATATTAAAACAGAACATCAATTTTTAGGTTTTCAAATCTAATCAACGCTTTTATAAGTACTACTATACAAATAGATGTAATAACTAACGAAAAAATGAGTTACAAACGGCCTTTTAATATTATGTTAATTAATCTCTTAATAAACCATTCACTATCATTTGCACGTATCTTTAGGAAGCAAGGCATCAATAATCGAGTTATTTTCTCGATTCTCGATCCTCTCGACACCCTTAAGAATCGATAGGTATCGAGGAATCTAACTTCCCATCTCTATTATATATTAACATAGCTCGTTCAGTATGTTAAGTCTTTAACTGAGATTATTTTCCTTGACATCACAAAGCCATAATACTCGCACGCCTTAGCGTCCTATATACTAGTATATACTGGTATTAATAGAACCAATGTTAAAAAATATTTTGAGGCTATCAAATTATCTAAGCGTATGCCTACGTCATTCCTGAAGACACAGAATTCCTTAATATATGCCATCAAGTATTTAGATGTTGTATTATTTAACAGTTTTAAATTCTAAAAAATATTCCTTTTTCTTAAATAACTGTATTATTTTCTAAGTAATCAAAACCATTGTTAGTTATATTTCCCAAGTTAAAAATATATGTTTGATAATGCTTAGTTATGTTTAATATTTTTAGATGCCTAAAAGAGCTGGAGTATCATCTGATCAACTGTTCCTAGTTTTGAAAAATCTAGAAGGTATTATCAGTCCAGACGGAAATGTTGCCCCTCCTTCGTCAATAATTTGGAAAAATGCCAGCTGCTTCATCTAAGGCACTATGTCTAGTAAGTATATATGTGTATATGTCAAATAAAACAGGAATGACATACAAAGCAAGCTTTGGGCTCATTTTGAAATTGAAACTGAAGACGGAGCTATAGGTGAAGTGGAACTTTTAAAAGAATTCAAAATTATCAATGATGAAGAATCTAGTGATGATATTCTAGATTATTATTCTGATAGTTTTGATTCATCATTTGGTAAAAATAACAATACAAATGTTCTTCCTCCAATTGTTCTATCCAAAATAACCCTTTCTTCAGAAAGATGGGTAGAAATAAAGCCAACATGTTATTTATATGGAGCACCAACTGCAAATAAAATGCGACGTTACAGCGTTATTTCTCCTGGTCTTTGGATATACTATATAGCAGAAGCTCTTTGGGATTAACACAGCCTTCCTTGTGCATATGTATTTAAAAGATCAAAAGTGTGAGAGGATGAATTCAACAGACAACATTTTTTAGTTATAGAAGGACATTGTAAAGAGTGTGGTGATGTGATTAAAGGTCATGCAGATAAAGAGCCTAAAGAAGGAGAAGAACTTGAAATTAATTTTATAGCACCAAATACTAAGGGTGTAAAACACTCAAAAAAGCGCCCACTTAGTGGAGAGAAGAGAAAAGAATTTAAAGAAAACCTAAAGCATCAGGATTCTTCTGTTTTTAGAAGAAAGAAAATTAATGATTTGATATATTTGGGTGAACAAGATCCTCCTATTCTTCCAAAGCTTCAGGTTTTGAGGAAGGCGAAACAAGAGGGAAGAGATGAAATGTTCATTTTCCCAAAAATAAAAGATCCTGTTCGTTGGGTTGAGCATATGAAACATATGCTTCCTTATGTGGGATCAATTCATGATATTGCCTCAGACAAACTCATGGTACATTACTGGTCCCCCACACAAATGTATGTATATAAGAAGCTGTGCACTAAAGAAGGATCCAAATTATGTGTTGATGCCACCGGATCTTTAATAAAAAAGGTTAAACGCCCCAGTGGGCTTTCCGGTCATATATTTCTTTATGAAGGTGTCATTTATTCAGATGGTATTCAAGTTCCAGTTGTTCAAATGCTTTCGGAAAAACATGACACTAACACAATCCTTTAATTTTTGAATGAGTGGATAAGATCAGAGGCTACTTTCCCAAATGAGATTGTCAGTGATTCTTCAAAGGCATTGTTAGGTGCTCTAGTTAGATCTTTTGGGCGTTGCATTGATTTGAATCAATATTTAGATAAGTGTTTTAAAGCACTTACAGAAGATATACATAGTAAACCATCATGTTTTATACGTATGGATATTGCTCACTTGTTGAACCGAGTTAGCGAATGGAAATCGCTGACAAATTGCCCAAAGCGTGTGAAGGACTTTTTTACATGAGATGTATAGCCTTTATGTTGAAGTGTGTGTCATTAGACCACTTTGTTGAGTTACTAATTATGGTTCTAACTATTTCGATCAGTGAAACTGATGGTTCAAAAATTACTGGTGCTAAAACATCCACTGAATTAAGTATGAATAAATTGGCTAAGCTTATCAGCACTCATTATATCTAAAGAGAAGTCAATATTGATAACTACACGTATAAAACAGAGGAATTAAGCGACTGTGACATAGATGAACATGTAGAAAACACTCCAAACATTGCCAAATTGATTCAATATGCGAGATCTACTGCAGAAAAAAAATCTTATGAAGAAGGTGACAGGGTTAACACCTACCTTAACTTTAATTTTTCCAATGATATTTTTCGCTTAGCAAAAGATTTTCCACTTTGTACCGCTGTAATGGATCCTATATTTAACTGTACCAATTTAGTTGGAAGCTCTGCAAGTGTAGAAAGCGATTTTGCATATCTAAAACACAGGATTAAAAAAATGTAAAAAAAGGTTATCGTATTACATAAATTCATTGCTATCCATTTAGAAAGCATTGAAGGTAGCATGAAAATTGCAGCTGCTCCGAATAAATATTCAACTACTCCGAGGGACAATACAAGCCAGATATTACCAACAAAAGAAAATATTAATATTATGAAGCAAAATTCTTCACTTTTGCCTATTAATAGTTCTTGTCCAAACAGTACTACAGACACCATTCTTAACATGCATTCTAAGGGTGGAATTAATAAAGTAAGTAACAATGCTTCCGAACTAATTCCTGAGAGTAAATACTCTGAGGATAAAATCATTCAAAATAATAATTATTAAGTAGGCCTAATATCAAATAGATACGAATGTGAACCTGAATATATTGATTTTACAGCCATAGAAAAATCAAGTTTAGAATTAAATTTTACAGAGAATTGGAGGGGCCTAAATCTCCCGCCTAAAAAAAGGACTTTATATATGACTCCATTTCCGGAAATAATGGCAATCCAAGAAATACCCATAAATCGTAAATTAAACCTTAGTTTATTGAAAAATGGATATCTTTGTCCTTGCATTGTCTTTGAGAAAAAGTTTGTTCAAATGCAAAATAATTGTTCTTTTGATGCTCTCTGCCAGTCATTGGGGATAGCATATATAGATTATGATATTTACCAAACACATGTGAATTCCTCCAAAAACGCAATGTTAGCTGTTGTAAGGTCACTTGTCACTAAGGGTGCAGTTAAAGAAACATACATCGAAAGGGCTCAAATACTTACCCAGATATTTGAGCCTTCAAAAAACTGGACTAACCTTTTAACATACAACTATGAAACAAATTTGTCAAGATTATTAGAGAAACTTTTTAGAGATGAGCCTACATTTACAAAAACTAAAATATGTTCCACAGCTGAATGCACTTTTAGTGATATAATGAACCATATCATTTTGGACTTGAATTCTGCTAGTCTCTTACAGAATGGCTTAAGATATCTACAAAATATTATTAATATTGAGACAAGAACTAAACGTGTGTGTTGCAACTTTTGTTCAGGCATTCTTTCATCACACATTAATGTTGGTCAACACGTTTTTATTGATGTTGAAATACTGGAAGCAAAAGGATTTGGGGAATCATTGGGTTTAAGTAGTGTTACTCTCGAGCAATACTCTCTCAGTGATATACCGGTGAATCTAATAATTTGTGGCGTTGAAGTCCATTTGGTGGCAGTTTTAGACCATGTTTCAGGTCATTACATTGCATATACAAGAAGAATTTATGGAACTTGGGAAGTTCACAATGATCTCTCTAAACAAAATTATATTACAAAAAACAATATCAAAGTTTGGCATAATATTCTTGTATATGTTAGAAAATGATGCTTTGATTATTTACAAAAGTAACTCTAATTTTATTACTGTAATTTAAACTTTTGCACGACGTACAATAGGTCTTGATTTAATGTTGTACTACATATACTCGTATATGATAGTATACAAGGATATTTCAGTATCTTATATGGATATTATAAATTAAATGTACATGTTTTAAAAATTAATTTGAACTATGCATGTTTATAAAGTGAATTTGTTATGAAATTGATTAGTTTTAAGTAATAAAATTATTGCATTAGTAATATATTAAATTTTGTTTGAATACTTACTCTAACACTTATGTATAAGCAGTGTACTGATTTAATTATATGTTGTTTTTATTTTTGGTTAAATTTTAGTTTTAGTAAATAATTGGTTGTGTGTAGTTATTTAATATATTTGCTATACATCATAAATAAGAATGATTTTAGAATAATTTTTTACTGTCAAGATTTATGCAGCGTGTAACTATTTTAACCAAAAATCTGTAAATTATGTTTGGTAACTATTATAATTTTCAATAAAATTAATTTTTGTTATTTTATATAGTTTAACTTTTATCTATTAATCTATTGCTGAATAAAACATGTATTGAAAACAAGTTATATTTTAATTTGATAGGTTCATAACACTATAAATAAAAGGTAGGTTGATTACAAGAGAGTTTATTTATTTTTTATTCATAACATACAACTCGTAGAAA
>CABFWO010008236.1:0-19116 GCA_902155825.1 Timema genevievae | reverse complement strand
TGTGAACAAAAGCTGATTGCACAAAGCTACGACGGGGCTGCGGTCATGGCTGGGCACTTGAATGGATTGCAGTCCAAAGTAAGAGATACATTTCCGAATGCAATTTTTTTATACTTCTTCGCTCACCGGCTGAATCTTGTATTGTCGCAGGGTGTGTCCCTTATCAAAGACTGCAGGATTTTTTTTCTAACTATGAATGACCTAGCATGATTTTTTTCCAAATCAACCAAAAGAACACGAGCTCTGGATGAAGAAATGAAGAAAAGGCTTCCAAGAGTAGCTTCTACACGCTGGAATTATAATTCTAGATTAGTTTAAACTGTTTACGAGTATAGACATAAACTAATTTCGTTGTTTGGAAAGATTACAGATCCAGAGTAAAAATGGGATCAAGAAGCGTACATTGCTGCCCGTGGATTTGAAGTATCAATGCATGATTTCAATTTTAATTTTCTATTAAATACATTTGCTGATATTTTCCCTCTTACTGATAGATTATTTGATATATTTCAAACAAAAATTAATGGCATTGCTTATTGCATAAATGAAGTAAAGGAATTTCAAGATCATTTGAAAAATAAGCATGAATAATTTGAGAGATTTTGAACAAAAACCAACGAAGAATCATATGTGAATGCCTTAAAAAAGTCCAAGAAATACTGTTATCTTTGATGTAAAAAATATATTACAAACACCTATACTGTGAGATTTTAGACAAATTTATAATACAGCTGAGTGATAGCTTCAAAAACTTTGACTCAATATGTTTTTTAGAACTCTTACATGTAGATAATTTTGAACAATACAAACGCAGTTTCCCAGAAAGGGCTTTCCAGACCTTAAAGGACAGCTATGGTAATATGTTTGATTTCCCTTCTTTAAGATCACACCTTGTTGTCACCTACATTTCACACGATTTGCATCACAAAAAGTAAGTGATTTGCTTATTTTTTATTAAATCAAATGATCTACAAAGAGCATATTGTCAAGTGGTAAAACTGTGTGAACTGTGTGAACTTATTGTAACCATCCCGACAACAAGTGCTTCCGTTGAGAGAAGTTTTTCAGCATTAAAAAGAATAAAAAATTATGCACGCAATTCACCAGGCCAAGAAAGGCTCACAAACTTGTCAGTGATATCCATTGAAAAAGGTCTTCTACAACAATTAAGGAAAATCCACAGTTTTACGGTCTCGTGATTGAGGAGTTTGCTAAGGAGAATAGAAGAATTTAACTCAATTACAAATAATTTAAGCACCTTAATATATTTAACATGAAATGTAATTTTTACATTTAAACAATCTAGATAGCTTACCCTAAAAAAATATTCCCCACATGCCACTGTATCACACTAATCATCCAGTATGAGCTGTACCTTTGATAGTGTACTATGTCAAGTTGAATAGATATACTTGAAATTTTACATAAAATGTAACTATTTCAAAGCCAAGTTGGATAGATATTTGTGACGGTCCTCGTCTTGGGCTTCAATGTATTAACTAATGTAAATTCCCCAAGCTGTGGTGACATTTGAAACATAACGGGAATGTTACATTCTTTGGATATTCTCATTTATATTATTGGCGCATTATTTCAGTTAATATAAAAATAGGTTTCTTTTTATGTACTTCACTTGGTGTGATTTCTACCAATTTTTCATCATCAAGCAAGAAACGTTTATTTTACTTATCACTAGACAATTGTCATTTCTAACACTTCTGGTCAATTGAATGCTCAAACACTAAAACTGAGGGCGCTCAGGCAGAGAATACTCAGACCTGATTATAAAGTGTAGTTTCCTTGTTAAGAGTGCACTCATAGTATTTTTCTTGCATAGTTTTTAAGTTTACCTTCACTGTCCACCATATTTAATTGCTACTCGGTCCAAGTAAGCTCGGATGAAAGTTGGTCACATCCTGAACATACTCCGATCGGATGGCACCACCTGCACTAGAATTGGACGTATACACGATATGAGTAACATCTGAGTAAATGCACACACATCTTTCAAGTTTGCTTGGTCCAAGCAAACTCTAATTGTGTCAACCTAACTTACTATTTAACATTTTGACACAAGTAAATATACTTGTAGCCACTTTAACAATTCTCAAACAAAGTGTAAACAGATCTGTCTTGTTGAAGAATTCTGAGCAAAGATTGATTTGATAGCTCATCTGAAATTGCTTACGTTGTAACACAAGTAATGACACGTCCATTCAGCTTCACATTTTTCAACCAAGAGTTGCCAGTGGGCTTTCTTGTGTGAACCCCTATTTTAGAAATCTTGAACCAAAAAATCTATCGTAACTGCGTTTCTCCTCACCCACCAATCAATGACGTATTATACGCGTCAAGAACCAGAAAAGGTAGGAGCTATTACCAAACTGCACTTGTTCAAGAGTTGACTCATTCTTGGACGTGAAAACAATCTGAATATACAAGTACAAATACGAGAAATACTTTAAAGGTGAATAAAATATTTAAATAAGAAATTGGAATATTATTTATGTTAAAGAGTTAATCTGAAATATGTAATTTACAGCCATACATAATCACACTGTTCCCTTAAAGGTTAGACAAGAAACTGTGCATATAGCTCATAAAACAACTACTCTGTACTTAATCCATCCTCACTAACTTTCTCCACACTTCCCTATCCTTACATACTCCCTTCTCTTCAACAACATCCTGGAATGAACGCTCATCGTTCTGGGCACGGAAGAAAGTGACATAGGCGAAACCCCTTCACTTGTATTTATTACATTGTGATGATGTTAGTTTACTTTAACTTTATATTCTAAATGGTAAATTAACTATAATTTGTTAGCCAATTGCTTAGGTGGATGGTTGTAAACCAGTTTGTATGTTAAGTATCAACTACCTTTCAATTAAATAAGTTTAAATGGTTGCTTTAATGTTAATATTGCCTGGGATACTAAAGTTGGAACAACTGCCACCATGGCTTAGTATTATTTCCTCTTAGACTTTAAAGATTTGAACTTGATTACTAGATTACTGAATAATAAATACATTCTCTAAGAGTTATTCTGTGCAGTGGTTTTTGGGAGTTTAGCTAGCTGTGTTTGTCAAATTAGTGGTTTCAGAATAATTTCAAATACATTTTAAATCTAGTTTACAGTGGTGATTATGTGTATTATTTATTTTAGGAAATATGTATAGCTACCTAATAATAATGCCTCTGCCAATGTGGTGCATAAAGTGATAGTCTGACTCTTGATTTGTTAAGTTATATACCATCATTGTGAAAAAGGGACCTTAAGTGTTTCTGATACAACACTAAATACTTCAGATATCTCGCAACTAATTAATCAAGGTAAAGTATTGGACACAACAGTACCTCTCATGGAAATGATTAAATGTTGTGTAATTAAATCAATTCATATTTTATTTAAGAAAGGGTGTGTAATATAATCAAAGTTATAGTGGAGCTCTTTCAAGAGTTGAAGAGCATAACTCTCAAAGGTTTAATCGGGATGTACTGGAAAATCTTTCTCTTCGATTCATGCGAGAGGAGAGATAAATGATAATCCCTCTCCTCTGATTATATTTGACTGTGCACTTCAGTTTGTCCCAGAGGACGATCAGAACCAGGGAATGATGCCCTTGAAAGAAGTGCATTTTAGTATTTAACAGAATGGCTTTTGAAAAAATACAACTAAAAATTCCCGCATCTTGGTACCTATACTTACAAACATGAACCTGCATTTACAACATCTTTCTGGATTTAGGCATTTGTCTTTAGGAGACCTTTGTCTTTCCAAGTCACTAACTGAAGAATTAAAGCTGAAAAAAAAAAGGTAAGAAAGTATCATGCTGCGGGACTTATTGAAGAACTTATTAAAGTACCCTTAGGAAAAAAATCTTCTAGAATAGTTTCAGTTGTATGATACCTGATAAGGTGTCAACACAATTTTTAGTGCCAGAACATTCATAAGAATGAAAGTTCATAGTGCCTTTTCACATAGATTTAATCACCATTATGAAAGTGATGGATTCCAAAAAAAATGTTAAAAAGTGCAAAAAGATTTTAAATTAAAATAATTTTAATTTTAATGTAAGTGCAGCTACTGTTGATAATTTTTTTAATTCTATTTTATAACAGTAATACAGGGTCAGGCAGTCAAACGGCAAGATCCCAGGAAGGGCTGGCGGGCGTGGTGGGCGGTTGTGAGAGAGGGGAACTCGACCTTGGGTGTCTAGACATCCAGAATTTAGTAGCCATGGAGCATTGGTTGAGTGAGCAGTGTGCGTTTGCCGTAAAGGCTTATTACAAAAATGAGGATAGTTTCGTTGGTGCTCGACGCGCCTTCTGGTGAGAGTTTCGTCCACCCCCACACGCTCTCCTGCCTTCTTCAAAACCCAACCAGACCCCTGAGAATATTGATTGTGTGCCTGTAGCCTTAGCAAGAAGTCCGCGAAAATTGGCTGGACGACACAGCGTAGAACTTGGTCTCAGTAATCAAACCGCCAGAAGAATTCTGAAGAATGTCCTCCACTACCATCCATACAAGATTCAGGTAGTGCAAGACCTCAAACCTCAAGATTACAATAGCAGAGCACGCTTTTGTCAACCTTAGTGGCTTCATCAACAAGCAGAATTTTCGGTACTGGACCAAAAATAACCTTCACAATCTCCACGAAAAACCCCTCCATTCAGAAAAAGTGACGGTTTGGTGCACAGTATCATCTCGTGGAATAATCGGCCCTTTTTTTTTTAATGAACAGATAACATGGTGACGGTGAACTCTGAATGTTATGCTGACGTGTTGTTAACTTTTTCCGTGCCTGCTCTCGAGGACTATGACCCAGATGAAAACACACTTTTCCAGCAATATGGCGCAACTTGCCAATTTCAATTCATTTGCTGAGGCTCGCATTTCCTGGTCGTCTCATCAGCAAGTTCGGCGATTTCCCGTGGCCTGCCCGTTCACCATACTTGTGGCTCCAGACTTTTCTCTGGGGTTACCTTAAATCCCAGGTTTTCAAGAAGAACCCGCCAAGGACTAGGGATGAAGGGGCGAATTCGGCAAGTGGTCAACAACATTCTATTGGAAATTCTACGCGTCATGGGCAGCTACGCTCTCAGACTCCGACAATGTGTACAAAACCAAGGAGGCCTTCTTCATAAAATGAATATTTTCAAGGTACACTAGTAATTTCCACTCATGTACATTACATTTATGTAAAATATTAAATAAAAATTAATTGTTGTGATTTTTTTTAAATATTGACGTTTGACTGCCTCATCCTGTATATTTCAACAAAATTAAATGTGATTGAAAATATAAACAATTACTGACATTAGACTCAAAAGTAAGCTAACAAACTTAAATTTTCTTCATTTTACCATAGATTGTGTTCATAGAGGCCTGTAATCATTATAATTAAGTTTTAATGAGATGATTACATAAATTATGAAATCAATAACATATATTGACAGAAGAAACCTTAGTTCAGCTGGTAGCGTGTCTGCCTACTAAGTTAAAGGTCCCGGTTCGATTCCCTTTTTCACATTGATGAATTAAGTTTTTTTAGAAATCACAAACTGATATCACTCGGTTCAGAAAGTGCACGTTAAATACCTCAGATTTATTTATTAATTAACTAATTTATTTATTATTACTATGTATGAATATTATTTTTATAGTATTAATTAATCCTAATAGTATACAAACATATAATTATTCCTAAGCAACTAAAAATGAATTAGTTTGAATAAATAAAAAATATTTAATCTATCAAATGGTCTCCTTGAAAACAGTTTAGCTCCCTTTAGCCGAGAATATAATATTATTACATTTATACTTTGTATACCTGTTTATGTTTTAATCCAAGATTCAATCAATAGTTGTCATAGAAATAGCCACTCGCTTAAATACAAAAACAGAATTATATGTCTACAAACTTTACCCAAATAGAATGACAAGTTTTCCATATTGTTTCATGAGTGGTCAAGCTGGTGACATCACACCTTCGTCTCTAGCTGTCTACACAGGCCTTATGGGAACCAGGAAAACCTCCTTTTTACTAACATTGAGTCGTACATGATCTTTTATTCTTAAAACTTTTAATGTTTCTCTTTGTCACACATTCATCCACAGTATTTAGCCACGCCTTTCATGGCCTACCCCTTCACTCTACCTTTGTCACTCGATTCACACTCGTCCTCTCAACATATACGTTTCTTAGATATCTCATTCACCTTGCTCTTGTGTTTCTCGTGACATTACAAACTGTGCTAATCAGGATTTAAATAAGTCCTCAATAAAAATATATTTCAAAGTGTTAGTAATGTTTTTAATTTACAGGAAGGGATGGTTATTTGCAGTGGATGCGACGAAGGTTTCCACTTCAGTTGTCACTCTCCCAGACTCTCCGAGAGAGTGAAGAACTCTAAATGGTTTTGTCACAAATGTTCTTTGTTACAAGCAAAGTCCTCGCCTGTGCACGGTAAGATTTCACATTGCGGCTTGTACTAAAGTGAAAATTTAGGAAGGTACACTTAATTGATAGGAACATCTTAAATAATAAACACAAACTAAAAAAAAAACTTGAAAAAAGGCTTTTTAATGTATACTGATAATATGTAGAGATATCACGATATCTGTTTTTCTCGATTCCAATTCTTAAGTTCAACCTCGATTCTTGATTCCGATTCTTAAACATTTCCTTTTTCATTATTTTTCCAAGCATTATTGTATAGAAAATCTGAGTGCCTGATACTCTACTTCCCCCTCAATGTGAAACTTGGACTCGACGATTACAACACATGGTCGCTTGAAACTTTAATCTCACAATATTATAGACATTTACTAAACACACTAAAAGTCTTATATCAAAAAGAAGAACACATTTCACACATTACAAAAATTTAAAATCATCTGCCATGACTGATCCTACGCACGTTAGCTCGCCACAAATTATTGATGAAGTTTTGTCAACAATATATCGGACTACACAATAAATCTATTGGATCAAAACAAATATTACTTTTTTTTTGCTAACTACATAGATTTTTGTTCTATCTTTATTAAACTTGTCTTATTCAAAGAGCTGAACAAAACATTAAAAATTGAAAAGCGACAAATAATATAATTATAGGAGAGCAGCAATTCTAATTTGATAGAAATATTGTATCATTGGATTTACATGTTGAGCTATATCAATTAATGATAGATATTTCGATATATTACGAAAAATTTCTATCCCTAGTCTACGTATTATATATCGATTGTTTGTTTAGAATCGAATCATGTATTCTGACAGTCTCACCTGACTTTTTACTAAATTTGGGCCACTATGGTATATTTACGATTTGCCGGCATCTAAGTGAAACGGTAACTAAACAAATATGAGCGATAATCAATTATTACCCATGTTGAATGTTAGCGTTTTGTTCAGTTGGCAATTTTATTGAGAGCTAAGAATTGCTCTAGCGTTAATCATAATATTAAGATTGATTCCAGATTCTTTCGATACTAGTAAGAATCGAGGGAATCAAGTTTGACAGCTCTAATAATATGGCATTGTTCACACACGTGCAGATGTGAATTACTTACACAAATGTGAACCAGGAATTTTTTCACATATTGAAGTATAATATTGTATATTGTAGTAATATTGTGATATTAGCAGTACAAGCTAATGTTACAATATCTATCAAATTTAACAAAGACTAATTTGCAATTAGAAGTTATAAACAATTACCCACTTCTATGGTTGCATAGTTTGACACACTGTTTTCCAAACTATTTTCAGTCACATAACCCGAGAGGGCCATGACCCAACCAATGAACCCCTTCCAGCCTTTCATAAAATAAAACAAACAAATATCTGCTATTTTGTAAGGTGTGAGCGGTTGTTTCAAATGTTAATAAAGTCAAGTATTAGGCTGGATAAAGATGTGACAGGGAAAGAAGGGATGTCCTCGACAGAGCAGCAAAATCTATCACTCTTGCTTGTCAAAAATATTGTATAGTTAATAAAATTCAGTGTTATGCATACTTTAGTTTTAGAAACACTTGGTTAAGACATCTTGCAACAGACTGGACTGTTAATGATGGGTAGACGAGGGTTTGTATCCCAGTCGGTTGGGCTGGACTTACTCTATCACACACATGGATACATTTCCTTATCTCTCGTGTCATCACTACTCACATTGTTTGAAAGTCATAAGTCACTTTTTGTTACACGTTTGGGTTGTACGCCTATATACTAATCACGCTAATGGTTTAGGAAGGAGGAAGATTAAATTTGGAGAAAGTGTACCTGGATTTGTGTGGCAAGAGAGTAGGAAACCATTTAGGGAAAAAAACTCTGTAGACCCAACCAGGATCGAACCATAATCTCCCCGTCATCGGCGATCTAGTCTAGTTTGAGAGTGACACTTGATACCACGGGTCTCCAAACTAGGGCCTATGGGCCACACCAGACCCGTCACAAGATTATATCTGGTCTTCCCCAAGTTTATATCAAAACCACACAGTAAGTATATTAATTGACATGTCCAGTACCTGTCCGCACGAGCGTGCTTCACCCCATGACACCAAGCCAGAATGCTAACAAAATTGCAAACCCTCATTTTCAGTCGCGTGTGCCATGTGACTATAGACCTAGACCTAGACCTAGACCAGAACGGCTTGTGACGATATATAGGTAGTTCCAAGTCTCCTGGCAGAGGGCTACTAAAGGAAAGTCACGAAAGATGCTACATAATTTTAAAAATAAGTAATTATATTGATTCATTATTATAAATAATAACTATCACACAGAAATTGATTCATTTCTCACAGAGAATAATCAATCTCGATCACTTCCATCAAACACTGACTGGCTTTGAAAAAGTGGCCATTGTTACAGATGTGACTGGCCATATGAAATTAAAAAAGCAGTTCCGTCATTTCCATTGATTATGCTGTGCATAACTCCATGGTTTGTTAGTTATGATTGAAATCTCCCATTGCTATCCCAAAATAAATATGAGTTTCTGTTTCTTGAAAATATCTATGTCCTGTATGTCTTTGTAATTATTACATTTCTCTTTCGTTCTGAACAATATCAGACTGATTTCCACAAAAAGATCCAAATTAATGTTATTCATTCAAAATATATTATGTAGCTTGCATACCAAAACGTTTGGAGAACCCTGCAGTTTAGACTATGCGACCACCAAAGCAGGTTATTTTTTTATTTGAGTCAAATAATAATTGTGTTGCTCTTGTCACGTCACAGTAACTCACCTACTCCTGGCACATTATACTACACACACTAAACATGCCACATGTATGTATCACCTAGTTTAATTTATCTCTGTATGTTCGAAAGGCACCCTAAACAAATTTGTTGCCAAGCCAATTTTAGGACAAAGATATTAGTAGGTATTCCTGTTTAACATCAAAAAGTATCTAAAGATCCAATCAAAGCTTCATTTGTTTTCAGGAAAAAAGGGCCTATATGACAATGTTTTTAATATTCCCAAGTTGTTGGCTTTGTTTAATTTGCTGGATTAGCAACCAGATATGACCTAAATATCTTAGTTAAGCAACACGAAATAATGACAAAATGCACATTAATTTTTCTGGAATTAAAAAGGTTTTTTTATTTTTAAATTATAAAAATCACCATGCCAGTATTTCATTTCAAGTTTTTATTTTTACTGTAGCTTATCATGCTCAAACCAGTAAATCATTATTGAAAGGATTAAAAAGGGTTTGTTGACATTTTTGAGCTACAACACAGCCATGAGAATACGTTCAAACCTGTTATATTAATTGTTGATAGTTGCTAAGTTCCACACTTTGCCAAAAGCAATTGAATCCTTTAACCACTTGGGGTGAGGGGCAGTCTTTCCTCTCTGAAAAATTTGTGAATTTAACATAATTGGGGATATGAACATTGTTTAAAGCAACAGGGTTGCCGTGCACTTGGAAAAAAAAACAGGAAATTAAAAGTTAACTGAAGAAGAAAGCTCATTGGTTTGAACACATGTTTTATTTTCCCTTCTGTCAAGGTGTCACAATATACATCGGCATTAATTGTTGACAGGAGGCATAAAGTCAACCAGGAGAATGCCTCTTCTGTCTCAGGCATAAAGTCAACCAGGAGAAAGCCTCTTCTGTGTTAGGCATAAAGTCAACCAGGAGAATGCTTCTTCTTTCTGTGTCAGGCATAGTCAACCAGGAAAATGCCTCTTCTGTCTCAGGCATAAAGTCAACCAGGAAAACGCCTCTTCTGTCTCAGGCATGAAGTCAACCAGGAGAATGCCTCTTCTGTGTCAGACATAAAGTCAACCAGGAGAATGCCTCTTCTGTGTCAGACATAAAGTCAACCAGGAGAATGCCTCTTCTGTGTCAGGCATAAGGTCAACCAGGAAAATGCCTTTTTTCTCTGTATCAGGCATAGTCAACCAGGAGAATGCCTCCTCTGTCCCAGGCATAAGGTCAACCTGGTTAATGCCTTTTCTCTCTGTATCAGGCATAGTCAACCAGGAAAATACCTCTTCTGTCCCAGGTATTTTTTGGGCTGAAATCGACATTTTGAATATTTTTGTTTTAAGGAAATACGTATGTCACCATTGCAATGACTGCTGCTTTGATTCAGGAGTGTGTTGATAAAACGAAGTTTCCTCCCCAGTCACAATAGAGATAAAAAACATATCTCCTTCCTCTGTGTAATGCGTGAGAAACATAAGTGCGGAACTCGTCCATTTTTTCTTATGTTTATCATCATCCAGCAGGCAACCAGTTTTTGTAACCATATTTTTCTATCATGGCTTCATGAATCATAGTTTTAAATATGTCAGGAATAATGTCATGCTACCTCCTGAGAATACACCATCACATTTTGTTGAGTCACATTGTCACCAATGTATCACAGAACGAACCTTGTATTTGGTGAAATTTTGGATTGGTGCTGCCATTTTAATAACGCGTCACTTCAAAAAACTAGTCTCATAATTGACAAACCAAAGCAAAAAGAAATCCAAAAGGATCAGGGTCAATGCTGGTCTACTCACAAGCACAACCATCTAAACTCCCCAATGCTACTTAGACACGATGTGTCTTAACGTTTCAGATGCACCTTGTATTTGGACATGCACATGAAATGATGCAGGGAAATGTTCTTAAAAGTGTGTACTATTAGTGTATGGTTACAACAGATGCAAGTTCAACATATCTTCACTGGGAAACTATGCATCTAATATATCAGACAAGCAGTTATTATACTAGCCCGCTTACCTTATAACAGAGAGTGACTGTAAATTGTCAAATCCACACAAACTGTGAGAATACCTTCCATCGTCAAATCCCCCAGTCTGTACTTGCAATATATTCCAAAATAATTGATCATAAGTAGCTGAAGAAATTGGAAAATGGAAATGATAGATATTTCACCAGCCACCACAGTGACGGATTCATGTGTGAACCCTCTACAAATATTGCAATTGGATTAATGCACTTAATATCAACATCTAAGGCCCTAAGCAATGAAGTATAGCCCAAAATACTCTTTCGAATTGGATCCATTTTATTCCTTGATAGTGCAGTTTTGTGAAAACGGGGAAATGTTCTTAAAACATTATCATCAGCACAACACGTAGATCTGAAATTGTCACTATGCGCCAGATAACAATAAAATGAGTTCTTGGACTGATTATCAGAACCATCATCCCTTAGCACAACACTCATAAGAACATAAACTAGTGTTTCTTGTGACGAATATGTTACCAGATGTCACTATTGATCACAACAAGGCAGAATAAAACGGAAAGGAAACCTTGAAATACAAGAGACCGGCACTGTTCAAATAATGTTGAGTCATCACTCAACAGCTGTTCATCAAGATGTTTTGTGAGGGCAGGAGAGAGTTTGCTGACTTGCGAAATGAGCTCACAACTTGGCTTTCTCCTCTATTTGAAGACATATCTATGAATAAACCACCTTAAGAATAATTGTCAAGTCTAAAGTACCTTGCAGAAACAGCACTCCAACAGTCATAGCTACTTCATTGATGGCTGGTTCCTGTTCTTTAGTTTTATGTAGTCAGAAAGAGTAACTAATTTTGGAGATTTTCAATAAATCTCTGCACTATATTCTCACATAACAAAGGAGCTGTTGTTTTTATTGAGTACATTGGGCCACTATATACAAAATATATTGATCACAAACATTCAACAACAGCAAAATAATTTTTAACACAACTTGTGCACCCTTCGCTTCAGATCCTGAATTCAAAATATACAAATCTGTGTAAAAAACTTCTCAATTAGATGTTTAAATATAAATGTTGTTGAGTTGGTATTTTAAAACTTACTCTGGCTTTAATGTGCTTCACCAAGATATTCAAAAGTCTGAATATGTAGCACTTCTTCATGTACAGTAAATTTACAACTTCAAAATTAAACATCAGGGCATCACTTCTTTGGAGTTTGCACACACTCGCTGGGTTGATGGATAAACTAGTTGAAGGTCACCAATTGAGACCGGTTGGTTATATAAATAGTGTCCTAATTCATATTCTCTGTACATTGGCTTCATCACCCAATAACTTACTGAACTTAACGAGTTTCATCTGCAAGAATAAGTTGCTAAAGTCAGAATTCTTGGTTTCATCAAATGCAGTAAAGAAATATCTGTTGCAACAAAGCAACTAGATTGTGGCACAACGGCTACGATGAGTTACTTGGAAGGAACTAGTACAATAAATAAGTGGAATTTAAAACTTTTGTATAATAGTTACTAGTTTGATATAACAGGAAAAAATGTATACCATTTGTTTGTGGTGGAGATGAGCAACAAACATTAAACATGAATGTTACCTTTTTTACCAAAATGTACGCTTGCTTCGCTCTTTTGTTAAATTTCATCACCACTCCATTGGTCAATGTGCATTGTTTTTTGAAATTATTCACATTGAATCTCTTATATTTGTGATGAAATGTATTAATATCACTTAGTTTTTTGATTAAAATAACCAAACTATGTATTTGCAAGTGAAATCAAGGCTATGTTCAACTTTATTCAGAGATCCGGTCCCTGGTATGTCGAAAGAGCAAGGTATTGCTGTACTTGTCCAGGTTTAAAATGACGAGGAATAGTGTGGGAAACCATTCAGGAAAATACTCCCTCACTATGCCCAGCTGGGATTTGATGAGCTTGTTGTTTAGTCTGTGTGCCTATTAATGTGGGCGAGTTTAAATACAAAAACATAATTAAGTTGTCCTTGTAGATTTGACTTTGAATGAATGTTTTCAGTCCAAGTGAAGGGTGTGGCTCCGCCTCGCGAGTCGTCAATCCCAGACTCCATTGTAAAGAAGTACCTGGCTCCTCCAGATCCAGTAGGAGCCACGGACAGTGATGAGCCCATAGACGAGAGAATCCCTGATGCGTCTGGCTGGAGCGTAGACCAAGTGGAGGAATATCTGATAGAGCAAGGCCTACCCGACCAAGCTGCTGTCTTTAAGGAACATGTTAGTTACTTGGTTCACTCTTGCTTTTCAAAACAATCATGTAACATTTTAAAATGTAAGTTATTCTTGGAGGCATTTAGTCTGGTATTTTTTAACCTTTACCCCTTAAAATAGTTCCACATTATACCCTGCATGTTGTAAGAGGTGACTAAAAGGGGACCCCCCAAGGCTAAGGTGTATCAAACGTGCCTAGGGCCTTTATGGCAGAGGGATAGTTGTTTGGGAACCAAACCAAACCCAAGCTGATGGTTATTTTATCTGGGAACTGCCCCCTGAAATATATCTTGGCTCTGCCTTGGGTAACTCTTTATTAGGTACCCGTGTTTCTCGTTGTTAGCTTTTACATCTTACTACCTGCCCCTCACAAGTCTTAATATCAATAAGAGGCAAGTAAGGCCGTCAAGCCTAGTATTGAAAACACGTGGGAAGTGGTCTTGCTTCCTGGTCATCTCACTAATCAAAGATGGCAAAAATCTTAGACACACAAGTCCCATTATTCTTGAAAGATCCCTAAATACTGTCACAGAATACTACTTTCAGAAGAAAATACAGCATAGTGGCACTCTTCTTACTCAGAAACTCGTTCTAAGAACATCCTGGCCATTATTGATCCACAAATGAAATAGGCTTGTACATAAAAAGGAGCCCTGCCTTAAGGAGCTATCATCCCCTTCCAAGTCTTTCTCAGGGAGTTTCAACAGGGGTAACAGGTGAGGCCACAAACAATACTAAAATAAAAAGCCCTTTGTGCTCCTCTGGTTTTGTAAAAAAACAACCTAAGTGAACAAATGCAAATACAATAATTGGTAAAAAGAGACTGCAGCTTATAGCAAAACTTTCAAGGAAGGAAAAATTGAACAAGTGGAACTGAATAACCTGGTAGATTTAAACCTCTCCAAGCACTCTGCAGAACTCCTTGATTAAACGCAACGACAATGGAAGTTGGTAGCAAAACAACAAAAAAAAACATGAAAGGATCTCTTCTATACATATGCAGAATATCATGTGTGTTTGTGTGAATATTGAAGGGCAACAATAATGAAAAGCCTTCCTTTCCAGTAGGAAAGTAGAAACTACTTTTTGACCTCCAGAAGAAAGAAACCATTTTGTTTGTAGGTATTGAAGTGTGGATCTGCCTTTTTGCTCGTGAGTTGCGAAACAAAATATCACATCATATTGTGTCAAGCTGTTTTAATAAATTCGAATAATATGCCTGAAAGCTTGTACAGTGTCTTTGAAATTCAATGGCTGTAAATTTTGTGTTTAGAGGTAGTATTTCCAACTAGAATGGGCGAGATTAATGTGCTGCTTCCATGTTTGTACCAATCTATTTAATGGCTGTGATGTGTTGTTCATATGATTCTAATATGTTATTTTTTCAGGTTTAAGTGCAGTACAGAGAACTAAAGTATGGGCAATATGTCGAAACAATGCACATCTTTCAATCCTCACTGCTGTAATCAAAATGTCTGCAATGGCTATTTACTGGGAGATTGGTCAAAATACCAAGTGCTCTGTTGATGTTGTAGAAACACTATACAGTGTGATAGTGGTGCACTCACAGCCTGCTCTTACTAAAGATACTGTGAAGGGAACTAGGATGACTTTTCAAACATATCATGGGGCCGTCATCAAGTGGCACATACGATATATATATATATATATATATAAACACTTTGGTTCTGCAGAAAAATTTATACAGAAATTTAAGAAATACGCATGATCCACTGCTAGCAGTATTCGTATTCAAGTGAAAGTAAACAAAACAAGCGAAATGTTCAATTTTAAATGTCCATTACAAAAAAAGAAAAATAAGTTTTAATGTGAAAGAGAAACTTGTTACTTTCCTGGATTCAAGGCAAGAAAGCCTGATGATGATGATGATGATTTGACATATTACAAGTCTACACTGCTGATAGTAAGGACTTTCACAATAAATGAAAAAACGCAGCAGTTAGTAACTAAAGTTATAGAACTAATACAAAATGTTAAACTATCAAAACAAACTGCTGTACCAAGTCTTCATTCAATTGTACCACCATAGCACCGTGGACCATATTACCACCAGCCACAGCACATGAATCTACAGTGTTCAACACCACTAACATCGTACTTCTCCCAGTATTCGTCCATTGATGAACAAACCTCGCTGATTCTTCGCAGGAATTAGTTAATGACTATGCACTAAACATACATTAATAAATTCTAACTTGGTTCTATTTATGCTAAGTTTCTATTAATAAATTAATCATGAAAGTAGAAAATTAAATATTTTCTTCGTTTTCCTAATAATCATGAGGAAGTTCCACAAAGTACAGGTAGAAGTAGATTATGTAACAAAAATATTATATTACTTTGTCTGGTTCAGGATATTGATAGGCTGTATAAAGTGTAGTAATATATTACTTTGTCTGGTTCAGGATATTGATGGGCTGTATAAAGTGTAGTAATATATTACTTTGTCNTGGTTCAGGATATTGATGGGCTGTATAAAGTGTAGTAATATATTACTTTGTCTGGTTCAGGATATTGATGGGCTGTATAAAGTGTAGTAATATATTACTTTGTCTGGTTCAGGATATAGATGGGCCGTCGCTGCTACTTATGAAGCGTAATGATGTGTTATGCAGCCTCTCTTTGAAACTGGGTCCAGCATTGAAAATATACAAACACGTGAAGATGTTGCAGATTAGACGAAGTGAGAAACATTTTTTTTGGCCTTGAATATCCACCGTACTAATAATACTACTCAACTATTAACACACAGTGTTGTAAATGTTATATAGATATATTGCAATTGAGGATGTTTCAGACATTCAGACCTTGGTTTAAGAGCTGTTAGGACAAGTAATCAGTCTAAGTGATCACTATTAGCAAGGTCATTATCATCCAAATTGTGTGTTAAGCACCAATAAAATAGACTTAAAAGTAAATTTGTTTAGAAAATTTATTTATAAAGATTTTTTATTTATTTCTAGTGTAACATACCTTTTTGGAAATAACACGTTCACCATTGAGTTGGAAAAGGTTAAATGCTGCTAAATGTTTGTATTGTAATTTTGTATATGTTAAAATTACAGTTTTGTTACTGGTAAAATTGAGGGTATTGGTTTATTTACTGTTCAATACCCACACAAAGTTTTCTCCCTGAGCACAATAAAGCTAATTTTACTGGTGCAAAGGAATAAATTTAATCAGCTATTTAATTAAAATTTCTCAATCTTATTTTCGGTGTTTCTCTATTATTTACACACCTACACAGCTTTAAGGAATTTAGCCGAACATTATCAAGCTAATTACTAATTTAATAAATATATTATATTCAGAAGAAGGTGCAGGAAAGGTGGATAGAAACATATAAAAGTAACAAACATATAGCTGGACAATGGCAGCAATGTAAAGTGTGAACTGTGTTCTTTTCATTGTAAAAGCCATATTTTGTTCGTTCCCTTTTATATGTTTCTATCCACCTTATACCTTCTTCCAAATATAATACAATTACCCCAAAAAGTGAAAAGAGGTTTTCCTCATAGGGATATATTATATAATTTACTTAATAAATATTTACACTGGAAGATAGTAGACAAGCTACAGTCTGATTTCGGTAGGAAGAACAGTAGGAAATTTCTGGAAAAGTTACGAGATTTCAAAATGTATCCCTACGCCAAAACATATGATTTGAAAGACCATATGTTTAGCATTTTTCACTTTTGACAAGCAAAGTTTTGAAAACAAGAAAAGTTTTATTAATAAAAAAAATTACAATTTTAATTTTTTTTATCAAAAATAAAATATTTAAAAAAATTGCAATTCTATTACTTTTTTCATATGTGTATTAAACTAAACATTGAAAAGAGGATATAAGTACAAAGCCTACACACTTACCAGAAAACTGTAGGACTTGAAGTCCACAATTAAAACATACTACTACACATAATTATGTAATATTTTAAGTACATCAGTCCCTTCTTCAGTAGAAGAGAGTAAAACACTGATTGGACTATTCTCTATGGCATGTGTGTATTATTAATGGTTATACAGGATAATATGTTGGATGTGTAAGAGCTTTACTTGACTTAATGTTTTGATAAGATAATGATTTTTAGAATAATTTAATGTCTGTAAAAACATGTTAGCAAATTTAGGAGTTAGTTACTATCACCCCTGGACTTGTCTAGAGGTGTAGCAAGAACTTCTTCCACGTCATCACTGGAGTTGGATTCATCTTCATTATCATTGTCGCCTAAGTTGATTATTAAAGGTGGGTGTTTGTCATTTGCATCCATCTTCATCTCTCTGAATCTTCAATCTTCTTGAATGGATTTCTCGCAGTGGTCCACATGCTTACTCCAGCTAAAACATGTATATGTATCCACACATACTGGCCTCAACTATAACACAAAACAAACAGTTAATAAGGGTGTAACTGTGGGTGATAGCAAATTAGTATCTGTGTAAGGTTCCTGTGACTTATCAAGGCTACCCATCACCATGTCACCCTCTTAGAGCATCAAATCATGTAAAGGTGTACATATGTTAGCTAAGGGCGACAATTTTATACAAGAATTGGACCTACACACATATATTTAACACTTTCAACACATGTGCTCAGCGAGACTTTCTGTACACAAGCTGTCATTGTCTCTGATGGCCGACAAGACGTGTTAACTTAGAATTACCAATAAAAGGCACATAATAGGATATTTTACAAATTGCAGCTAATGTAAATATGTCCAATAGTTTATATAATACAAATTTATACATGTATAGCTGTTGAGGCCCACATTAGCTTATATTTGTAAATAAAGGCAAAAGGGAGAGAGGTCAATATCCAAGTAAGAGTTTAGTAAATAATCAGTGGAACCAACCTTGACGATACTTTCTATAGATAACTTTGATGTATAGAATCTCTTGTAAACTCATCTACTGCTTTAGCTGAAACACCAGGAATTGGTTTTCTGATTCTCTTCTTTCCAGGAGCTTACTTCATCAAACATGGCTACAGATAAAATTAGCCTTTGAAATAATTTCTAGAATAAACGTGTGATAAGGTGGAAGGGTACGCTAAAACCAATACTAATAAAATGTTATTTTTTCAACATTTTAAAAACTGGCTAAAATTTTAGGCCTATTTAAATATGTTTCTACTTTTAAATTTTAATATACTATGACATAATTTTTTCCTAGCACCATTATATTGTTTAATTGATTATTAGCCTATTAATTAAAGGTAAGGTTAAGTTATTGTATTGTTATTTATTGTATTATTATATGCCATAGTTATCTTTTTTTTTTAAAGTATTTAAAAGTATTTACAACCTAACCTTTCAAGCATCAACAACACAGGACTTAGGCCTAGTTTTGATTCAATTATTAGCTATACATTATTTTCAATGATTTTAATGTCATTAGGTTCTCCATATTCTTGTGACCAGGTTAACAGTATTAGATAATTGATTATTTACTATTTTATATATAAAAATGTGACCTATATGTAGATATTTTTGCGCACCAACCCCCGTTAACATATATTTTGAAGGTTCGAGTTCAGTATACAAACAGATGCTGTCGGAAAATAGTCTTAATACCACAAACACAATATCCAACAGTTTTGTGTGATTAATATG
>CABFWO010008235.1:0-19131 GCA_902155825.1 Timema genevievae | reverse complement strand
TACGATATATTCACTTGAATACATGGCCATGATCCTTACGACTTGTTTACTTGAGTACATGGCCATGATCCTTAAGACATGTTTAATTGACTACAAGGCCAGGATCCTCATGGCCTATTTACTTGACTATAGGGCCAGGATACTTACGACCTGTTTACTTGATTACATGGCCAGGATCCCTAAGATCCGTTTACATGAGTACAGGGCCAGGATCTTTAGGACCTATTAACTTGACTACATAGCCAGGATCCTTACGAATTGTTTACTTTACAACATCGCCATGATCCTTAGGAAATGTTTACGTGACTACAGGGCCAGGATTATTAAGACCTATTTACTTGAGTACAGGTCTAGGTTCCCTAAGACCTATTTACATAACTACATGGCCAGGATACTTACGACATGTTTACTTGACTACATGGCCAGGATCCTTAAAATCTATTTACTTGACTAAAGGTCAAGGATCCTTATTATCTATTTACTTGACTACATGGCCAGAATACTTACGACCTGTTTACTTGATTACAGGGCCAGAATTCTTTAAACCTATTTACTTGACTATAGGGCCAGGATCATTAAGGCCAAATTACTTGACAAAATGGTCAGGATACTTACGACCTTTTTACTTGACTACATGGACAGGATCCTTAAGACCTGTTTACTTGACTACAGGGCCAGGATCCATAAGACCTATTTACTTGACTACAAGGCCAGGATCCTTGAGACCTATTTACTTGACTACATGGCCAGCATCCTTACGACTTTTCTACTTGACTATAGGGCCAGGATTCTTAAGACTTATTTAATTGACTACATGGCCATGATCTTTACGAACTGTTTAATTGACTACATGGCCAGGATCCCTTAGACATGTTTACTTGACTACATTGCCAGGGTCCTTATGACCTGTTTACTTGACTTCAGGGCCAGTATCCTTATGAATTATTTACTTGACTACAGGGCCAGGATCCTAAAGACCTATTTAATTGACTACATGGCAAGGATTCTTACGATCTGTTTACCTGACTATATGGCCAAGATCTTTAAGACCTGTTTAATTGACTACAGGGCCAGGATCCTAAAGACCTATTTACTTGACTACTGGGCCAATATTCTTAAGACCTATTTACTTGACTACAGGTCCAGAAAACTTACGACCTGTTTACTTGAATACATGACCAGGATCCTTAAGACTTGTATAATTTACTACAGGGCCAGAATACTAAAGACATATTTACTTGACTACAGGGCCCCCATTCTTAAGACAAATTTACTTGACTACATGGCCAGGATCCTTACGACGTGTTTAATTGACTACATGGCCAGTATCCTTAAGACCTGTTTAATTGAATACAGAGCCAGGATAATTAAGATCTATTTACTTGACTACAGGGCAAGGATACTTAAGACTTATTTATTTGACTACATGGCCAGGATCCTTAAGACCTTTTTACTTGACTATATGACCAGGATCCATATGACCTGTTTATTTGACTACATGGCCTGTATCCTTAACAGCTGTTTACTTGACTACTGTGCCATGATCCTTATGACCTGTTTACTTGACTACAGGGCCAGTATACTTAAGACATATTTTCTTGACTACAGAACCAGGATCCTTTAGACCTATTAACTTGACTACTGGGCCAGGATCCTGAAAACATATTTATTGGACTAAATGGCCCGGATCCTTACGACCTGTTTACTTGACTACAGGGCCTGGATCCATAGACCTATTTAATTAACTACAGGGCCAGGATCCTGAAATCCTAATTAATTGACTACATGGCTAGTATCCTTACGACCTATTTAAAAGACTTGAGGTCTAGTATCCTTAAGACCTATTTATTTGACTACATGGCCAGGATCCTTACGACCTGTTTACTTGACTTCCAGGCCGGGATACTTAAGACCTATTTAATTGACTACATGGCCAGTATCCTTACGAGCTGTTTACTTGACTACATGGCCAGGATCATTAAGACCTGATTACTTGACTACAGGACCAGGATCCTTAAGACCTATATACATTATTACAGTGCCATGATCCTTAAAACTTATTTACTTGAATACATGGCCAGAATCCTTACGACCTGTTTACTTGACTACATGGCCAGGACCATTGAGACCTATTGAATTGATTACAGGGCCAGACACTTTTAAGACCTATTTACTCGAATACATGGCCCGGATCCTAATGACATGTTTACTTGACTACATGGCCAGGATACTTAAGACCGGTTTACTTGACGACAGGGCCAAGATCCTTAAGACCTATTCACTTGACTAGAGGGCCAGGATCATTATGACCTATTTACTTGACTACATGGCCAGGATCTTTACGACCTAATTACTTGACTACATGGCCAGGATCCTTAAGACCTGTTTACTTGAATAAAGGGCCAGTATCCTTAAGAACTATTTACTTGACTACAGGGCCAGGATCCTTACGACCTGTTTACTTGACTAAATGGCCAGGATCCTGACGACCTGTTTACTTGACTACATGGCCAGAATCCTTACGACCTGTTTACTTGACCACATGGCCAGGATCCTTAAGACGTGTATACTTGACTAAAGGGCTAGTATCATTAAGAACAATTTACTTGACTACAGGGCCAGGATCCTTAAGACCTATTTACTTGACTACATGGCCAGGATCCTTATGATCTATTTACTTGACTACATTGCCAGGATCGTTAAGACCTGTTTACTTGAATACATGGCCAAGATCCTTAAGACCTATTTACTTGACTACAGGGCCAGGATTCTTATGTCCTATTTACTTGCCTACAGGGCCAGGATACTGGAAATCTATTTAGTGGACTACATGGCCATGATACTTAAGACCTATTTACTTGACTACAGGGCCAGGATACTTTGGACCTATTTACTTTACTACAGGGCCAGTATCATTTAGACATATTTACTTGACTACATGGCCTGGATCCTTAAAACCTATTTACTTGAATACATGGCCAGGATCATTACAACCTGATTACTTGACTACATGACAAGGATACTTAAGACCTGTTTAATTGAATATATGGCCAGTATCCTTAGGATATATTTATTTGACCATAGGGCCAGGATCCTTAAGACCTATTTACTTTACTATATGGTCAGGTTCCTTAGGACCTGTTTACTTGAATACATGGCCAGGATCCTTAAAAACTGTTTACTTGATTACAGGGCCAGGATCCTTTGGACCTATTTACTCTCATACAGGGCCAAGATCCTTAAGACATATTTACTTGACTACATTGCCTGAATCCTTAAAAAATATTTACTTGAATACTTGGCAAGGATCCTTAATATCTGTTTACTTGACTACAGGGCCAGGATACTTAAGAGCTGTTTACTTGACTACTTGGCCAGGATACTTAAGACCTATTTACTTGACTACAGGGCCAGGATCTTAAAATTATATATTCTTGACTACATGCCCAGGATACTTACGACCTGTTTACTTGACTACAGGGCTAATATACTTAAGAAACATTTACTTGATTACAAGGCCAGGATCCTTAAGAACTTTTTACTTGAATACATGGCCAGGATCAATTCGACCTGTTTACCTGATTACATGGCCATGATCCTTTATACCTGTTTACTTGACTACAAGGCCAGGATCCATAAGACCTATTTACCTCACTAAATGGCCAGGATCCTTACGACCTTTTTACTTGACTACATGGACAGGATCCTTAAGACCTGTTTTCTTGACTACAGGGCCGGGATCCTTAAGACCTATTTATTTAACTATAGGGCCAGGATCCTTAAGACCTATTTACTTGACTACATGGCCAGGATCCTTTCGAACTGTTTACTTGACTACATGGTCAGGATTCTTAAGAACTGTTTAATTGACTACAGGATCAGTATAGTTAAGACCTATTTACTTTACTACAAGGCCAGGATCCTTAAGACCTATTTACTTGACTACATGGCCAGGATTCTTACGACCTGTTTATTTGACTACATTATATGGCCAGTATCCTTAAGACCTGTTTACTTGACTACACGGCCAGGATCCTTAAGAACTATTTAAATGACTACAGGGCAAGCAGCCTTAAGACCTATTTACTGGACTACATTCCAGGATCCTTATGACCTGTTTACTTGACTACATTGCCAGGATCCTTAGGACGTGTTTATTTGACTACAGGGCCAGGATCCTTAGGACCTATTTACATACCTACAGGGCCAGGATCATTAAAACCTATTTACTTGACTAGATGGCCAGGATCCATTTGACCTGTTTACTTGACTACTTGACCAGGATCACTAAGACCCGTTAACTTGACTAAAGGTCCAGAATAATTAAGACCTATTTATTTGACTACATGGCCAGGATACTTACGACCTGTTTACTTTACTACATGGCCAGGATCCTTTAGACCTGTTTAATTGACTATAGGGCCAGTATTCTTAAGATGTATTTACTTGACTATATGGCCAGAATCCTAAAGACCTATTTACTTGACTACATGGCCAGGATCCTTACGACCTGTTTATTTCACTACATGGCCAGGGTTCTTAGGACGTGTTTACTTGACTACAGGGCCAGGATCCTTAAGACCTATTTATTTGACTACAGGGCCAGGATCCATACGACCTGTTTAATTAACTACATGGCCAGGATCCTTAAGAGCTGTTTACTTGACTACTGGTCCAGGGTCCTTAAGACCTATTTACTTGACTACAGGGCCAGAATCCTTTAGATCTATTTACTTGACTACATGGCCAGGATACTTACGACCTATTTACTTGACTACATGGCTAGGATCCTTAAGACCTGTTTACTTGACTACAGAGCCAGAATCCTTTAGACCTATTTACTTGACTAGAGATCCAGGATCCTTAAAACGTATTTACTTGGCTATATGGCCAAGATCTTTACGATATATTTACTTGACTACATGGCCAAGATCCTTAGGAGATGTTTACTTGAATATATGGCCAGGATCCTTAAGACCTATTTACTTAACTACATGGCCAGGATCCTTACGACCTGTTTATTTCACTACATGGCCAGGATTCTTAGGACGTGTTTACTTGACTACAGGGCCAGGATCCTTAAGACCTATTTACATGACCACAGGGCCAGGATCCTTAAAACCTATTTACTTGACTACATGGCCAGGATCCATTTGACCTGTTTACTTGACTACATGGCCAGGATCATTAAGACCCATTAACTTGACAGAAAGGGCCATGATCATTAAGACCTATTTAATTGACTACATGGCCAGGATTTTTACGACCTGTTTACTCTACTACATGGCCAGGATCCTTAAGACATGTTTCTTGGCTATAGGGCCAGTATCCTTAAGATGTATTTACTTGAATATATGGCCAGGATCCTTAAGACCTATTTACTTTACTACATGGTCAGGTTCCTTACGACCTGTATACTTGATTACATGGCCAGGATCCTTAAGACCTTTTTACTTGACTANCCTGTATACTTGATTACATGGCCAGGATCCTTAAGACCTTTTTACTTGACTACAGGGCCAGGATACTTTGGACCTATTTACTATACTACAGGGCCAAAATTCTTAAGACATATTTACTTGACTACATGGCCAGGATCCTTAAAACCTATTTACTTGAATACATGGCCAGGATCCTTACAACCTGTTTACTTGACTACATGTTAAGGATCCTTAAGACCTTTTTAATTTACTACATTGCCAGGATCTTTAAGACCTATTTACTTGACTACAAGGCCAGGATCCTTAAAACTTATTTACTTTACTACATGGTCAGGTTCCTTACGACCTGTTTACTTGATTATGTGGCCAGTATCCTTAGGACCTGTTTACTTGACTACAGGGCCAGGATCCTTTGGACATATTTACTTTACTACAGGGACAGTATCCTTAAGAGCTGTTTACTTGACTACTGGTCCAGGATCCTAAAGACCTATTTACTTGACTACAGGGCCAGGATCAATAAGATCTATTTATTTGACTACATGGCCAGGATACTTACGACCTGTTTACTTGACTACATGGCGAGGATCCTTAATAAATGTTTACTTGACTACAGAGCCAGATTCCTTTAGACATATTTACTTGACTAGAGATCCAGGATCCTTAAAACGTATTTACTTGACTACATGGCCAAGATCCATACGATATGTTTACTTGACTACATGGCCAGGATCCTTAGGAGATATTTACTTGAATATATGGCCAGGAACCTTAAGACTTGTTTACTTGACTACATGGTCTGAATCCTTAAGACCTGTTTACTTGACTACAAAATCAGGATCAATAAGACTTATTTAATTGATTATAGTGCCAGGATCCTTAAGACCTAATTACTTGACTACATGGCCAGGATCCTTACGACCTATTTACTTGACTACATGGATAGGATCCTTTAGACCTGTTTACTAGACTACAGGGTAAGAATCCTTAAGATTTATTTAATTGATTACAGTGCCAGGATCCTTAAGACTTATTTACTTGACTAAATGGCCAGGATTCTAATGACCTGTTTACTTGACTACATGGCCAAGATTCTTAAAACATATTTACTTGTCTACAGGTCCAGGATCCTTAAGAATTATTTACATGAATACAGGGCCAGTATCCTTAAGACCTATTTACTTGACTACAGGGCCAGGAAAGTTTTCACCTGTTTACTTGGCAACAGGGCCTGGATCCTTAAGAACTATTTACTTGACCAAAGGAACAGGATCCTTAAGAACTATTTACTTGACTACATGGCCAGGATCCTTACGACCTTTTTACTTGAATACATGGCCAGAATACTTAAGACCTGTTTACTTGACTACAGGGCCAAGATCCTTAAGACATATTTACTTGACTACAGGGCCAGGATCCTTAAGACCTATTTACTTGACTACATGAATAGGATCATTACGACCTGTTTACTTGAGTACAGGGCAGGGATCCAAAAAACCTATTTACTTGACTACAGGGCCAGTATCTTTAAGACTTATTTACTTGACTACATGGCCAGGATCCTTACGACCTGTATACTTGACTACATGGCCAGGATCCTTAAGACCTATTTACTTGACTACAGGGCCAGGATCCTTAAGACCTATTTATTTGACTACAGGGCCAGGATCCATTCGAAATGTTTACTTGACTACATGGCCAGGATTCTTAAGACCTATTTACTTGACTACAAGTCCAGGATCCTTAAAACAGATTTACTTGACTACAGGGCTAGTATTCTTAATACTTATTTACTTGACTAAATGGCAATGTACGTTACGAACTGTTTACTTGACAAGATCGCCAAGATCCTTAATACCTTTTTAATTGACTATATTGCCAGGATCCTTAAGACTTCTTTACTTGACTACAAGGCCAGGATCCTTAAAACTAAATTACTTTACTACATGGCAAGGATCATTATTACCTGTTTACTTGACTACAGGGCCAGGATAATTAAGACCTATTTATTTGACTACAGGGCCAGAATCCAGACGACTTGTTTACTTGACTACATGGTCAGGATCCTTAAGAGCTATTTACTTGACTACTGGGCCAGGATCCTAAAGACCTATTTACTTGACTACAGGGCCAGGATCCTTAAGATCTATTTATTTGACTACATGGCCAGGATACTTACGACCTGTTTACTTGACTACATGGCTAGGATCCTTAATAAATGTTTATTGACTACAGAACCAGGATCCCTTAGACATATTTACTTGACTAGAGCCAGGATCCTTAAAACGTATTTACTTAACTACATGGCCAAGATTCTTACGATATGTTTACTTGACTACATGTACAGGATCCTTAGGAGATGTTTACTTCTCTATATGGCCAGGATCCTTAAGACTTGTTTACTTGACTATATGGTCAGGATCCTTAAGACCTGTATGATTGACTACAGAATCAGGATCCTTAAGATTTATTTAATTGAATATAGGGCCAGAATCCTTAAGACCTAATTACTTAACTACATGGCCAGGATACTTACGACTTATTTACTTGACTACATGGCCAGGATCCTTTAGACCTGTTTACTTAACTACAGGGTAAGGATCCTTAAGATTTATTTAATTGATTACAGGGCCAGGATCCTTAAAACCTACTTAGTTGACTACATGGCCAGGATTCTTTTGACATGTTTACTTGACTACATGGCCAAGATTATTAAATCCAATTTACTTGACTACAGGGCCAGAATCCTTAAGACCTATTTACTTGACTACAAGGCCAGGATCCTTAAGACCTGTTTACTTGACTACATGTCCAGGATCATCAATACCTATTTACTTGACTACAGGCCCAGGATCCTTAACACTTATTTACATGATTACATGGCCAGGGTCCTTATATCCTGTTTACTTGATTACATGACCAGGATCCTTACGACATGTTTATTTGACTACATGGCCAGGATCTTTAAAACCTTTTTTAATTGACTATAGGGACAGGTTCCTTAAGACCTTTTTACTTGATTACATGGCCAGGATCCTTAAGACATATTTACTTAACTACATGGCCAGGATCCTTACGACCAGTTTATTTGAATACATGGCCAGAATCTTTAGGACCTGTTTACTTGACTACAGGGCGAGGATCCTTAAGACCTATTTACTTGACTACAGGGCCAAGAAACTTTTCACCTGTTTACTTGACAACAGGGCCAGGATCCTTAACAACTATTTACTTGACCACAGGAAGAGGATCCTTAAGAACTATTTACTTGACTACATGGCCAGGATCTTTACGACCTGTTTACTTAACTACATGGCCAGGATCCTTAAGACCTGTTTACTTGACTACAGGGCCTGGATCCTATAGACCTATTTACTTGATTACAGGGCCAGAATACTTAAGAGCTATTTACTTGACTACATGGCCAGGATCCTTACGACCTGTATACTTGACTACATGGCCAGGAAACTTAAGACCTATTTACTTGACTAACGGGCCAGGATACTTAAGACCTATTTACTTAACTACAGGGCCAGGATCCTTAAGACCTATTTAATTGACTAAAGTGCCAGGATCCATACAACCTTTTTATTTGACTACATGGCCAGGATTCTTAGGACCTATTTAATTGACTACAAGGCCAGGATCCTTAAAACTTATTTACTTTACTACATGGTCAGGTTCCTTACGACCTGTTTAATTGAATACATGGCCAGTATCCTTAAGACCTGTTTGCCTGACTACAGTGCCAGGATCAATAAAACCTTTTTACTTGACTACAGGCCCAGGATCCTTAACACCTATTTACTTGACTACATTGCCAGGATCTTTACGACCTGTTTACTTGAATAAATGGCCAGGATACTTAAGACCTGTTTACTTGACTACACGGCTGGGAACCCTAAGAATTATTTACTTGACTGCAGGGACATTCTATTTAATACCTATTTACTTGACTACATAGATAGGATCAATTCTACCTGTTTACTTGACTACATGGCCAGGATCCTTAAGATCTGTTTACTTGAGTTCCTGGCCAGGATCCATAAGACCTATTTACTTGATTACATGGCCAGGATTCTTAAGAACTATTTACTTGACTACATGGCCATAATCCTTACGACCTGTTTTATTTGACTACATTGCCAGGATCATTAAGACCCGTTAACTTGACTACAGGGCTAGGATCATTAAGACCTATTTACTTGAATACATGACCAAGATCCTTACAACCTGTTTACTTGACTACATGGCCAGGATCCTTATGAGGTGTTTACTTGATTACTGGGCCAGGATCCTTAAGACCTATTTAATTGACTACAGGGCCAGTATCCTTAATATCTATTTACTTGACTACATGGCCAGGATACGTACGACCTGTTTACTTGACTATCTGGGCAGGATCAATTCGACCTGTTTACTTGACTACATGGCCAGGATCCTTTATACCTGTTTACCTGAATACAGGGCCAAGATCTATAAGACCAATTTAATTGACTAAATGGCCAGGATCCTAACGACCTTTTTACTTGACTACATGGCCAGGATTCTTACGACCTATTTACTTGAATACATGACCAAGATCCTTACAACCTGTTTACTTGACTACATGGCCATGATCCTTACGACTTGTTTTATTTGACTACATTGCCAGGATCATTAAGACCCGTTAACTTGACTACAGGGCTAGGATCATTAAGACCTATTTACTTGAATACATGGCTAGGATACTTACGACCTGTTTACTTGATACGTGGCCAGGACCCTTAAGATCTCTTTAATCGACTATAGGGCCAGTATCCTTAAGATGTATTTATTTGACTATATGGCCAGGATCCTTAAGACCTATATACTTTACTACATGGTCAGGTTCCTTACGACCTGTATACTTTATTACATGGCCAGGATCCTTAAGACCTTTTTACTTGACTAGAGGGCCTAGATCCTTTGGACCTATTTACTATACTACACAGCCAGGATTCTTAAGACCTATTTACTTGACTACATGGCCAGGATCCTTAAAACCTATTTACTTGAATACATGGCCAGGATCCTTACAACCTGTTTACTTGACTATTTGACTATAGGGCCAGTATCCTTAAGATTTATTTACTTGACTATAGGGCCAGGATCCTTAAGACCTATTTACTTTACTACATGGTCAGGTTCCTTATGACCTGTTTACTTGATTACATGGCCAGGATCCTTAAGACCTGTTTACTTAATTACAGGGCCAGAATCGTTTGGACCTATTTACTTTACTACAAGGCCAGGATCCTGAAGACCTGTTTACTATACTACATTGCCAGGATCCTTAAAACCTATTTATTTGAATACATGGCCAGGATCCTTACAACCTGTTTACTTGACTACATGTCAAGGATCCTTATGACCTGTTTACTTGACTACAGGGCCAGGATTCATTAAGACCTATTTATTTGACTACAGGGCCAGGATCCATACGACCTGTTTAATTGACTACATGGCCAGGATTCTTAAGACCTATATACTTGACTACAAGTCCAGGATCTTTAAAACAGATTTACTTGACTACGGGGCTAGAATTCTTAATAATTATTTACTTGACTAAATGGCCATGATCGTTACGAACTTTTTACTTGACAACATGGCCAGGATACTTAAGACCTTTTTAATTGACTACACTGCAAGGATACTTAAGAACTATTTTCTTGACTACAAGGCCAGGATCCTTAAAACTTATTTACTTTACTACATGGTCAGTTTCCTTACGACCTGTTTACTTGATTACATGGCCAGTATCCTTAGGACCTGTTTACTTGACTACAGGGCCAGGATTCTTTGGACATATTTACTTTACTACAGGGCCAGTATCCTTAAGAGCTGTTTACTTGACTACTGGGACAGGATCCTAAAGACCTATTTACTTGACTACAGGGCCAGGATCCTTAAGGTCTATTTATTTGACTACATGGCCAGGATACTTACGACCTGTTTACTTGACTACATGGCTATGATCCTTAATAAATGTTTAATTTACTACAGAGCCAGGATCCTTTAGACATATTTACTTGACTAGAGAGCCAGGATCCTTAAAACGTATTTACTTGACTACATGGCCAAGATCCTTACGATATGTTTACTTGACTACATGGCCAGGATCCTTAGGAAATATTTACTTGAATATATGGCCAGGATACTTAACACTTGTTTACTTGACTACATGGTCGGAATCCTTAAGACCTGTTTATTTGACTACAGAATCAGGATCATTAAGACTTATTTAATTGATTATAGGGCCAGGATCCTTAAGACCTAATTACTTGACTACATGGCCAGGATCCTTACGACCTATTTACTTGACTACATGGCAAGGATCCTTTAGACCTGTTTACTTGCCACAGGGTAAGGATCCTTAAGATTTATTTAATTGATAACAGGGCCAGGATCCTTAAGACCTATTTACTTGACTACATGGCCTGGATTCTAATGACCTGTTTACTTGACTACATGGCCAAGGTTCTTAAAACCAATTTAATTGACTACAGGTCCAGGATCTTTAAGAATTATTTACATGAATACAGGGCCAGGATCCTTAAGACCTATTTACTTGACTACAGGGCTAGGAAACCTAAGAATTATTTACTTGACTGCAGGGCCAAGATCTTTAATTCTTATTTACTTGACTACATAGCTAGGATCAATTCGACATGTTTACTTGACTACATGGCCAGGATCCTTAAGACCTATTTACTTGACTACATGACCAGGATCTTTACGACCTGTTTACTTGACTACATGGCCAGGATCCTTACGACCTGTTTACTTGAATACATGGCCAGGATACTTAACACCTGTTTACTTGACTACAGGGCTAGGAATCCTAAGAATTATTTACTTGACTGCAGGGCTAAGATCTTTAATACTTATTTACTTGACTACATAGCTAGGATCAATTCGACCTGTTTACTTGACTACATGGCCAGGATCCTTAAGATCTGTTTACTTGAGTTCCTCGCCAGGATCCATAATACCTATTTACTTTATTACAGGGCCAGGATTCTTATGATCTATTTACTTGACTACATGGCCAGGATCCTTTCGACCTTTTTAATTGATTTCATGGCCAAGATCCTTAAGACATATTTATTTGACTACAGGGCCCGGTTCCTTAAGACCAATTTACTTGACTACATGGCGAGAATCCTTACCACCTGTTTTCTTGACTCAATGGCCAGGATCCTTAAGTCCTATTTTCTTGACTACAGGGCCAGGATCCTTACGACCTGTTTAGTTGACTACATGGCCAGGATCCTTAAAACCTATTTACGTGAATACATGGCCAAGATCCTTACAACCTGTTTACTTGAATACAAGGCCAAGTTCCTTGAGACATGTTTACATGACTATAGGGCCAGGATCATTAAGACATATTTACATGACTAGAGGGCCAGGATGCTTACGACCTGTTTTCTTGACTACATGGCCATGATTCTTATGAGGTGATTACTAGGCCAGGATCCTTAAGACCTATATACTTGACTACACGGCCAGGATCCTTAATATCTATTTACTTGACTACATGGCCAGGATACTTACGACATGTTTACTTGACTATTTGGCCAGGATCAATTCGACCTGTTTACTTGAATACAGGGCTAAGATCCTTAAAAATTATTTACTTGACTACAGGGCCAGGATATTTACGACCTGTTTACTTGACTATATGGCCAGGATCCTTAAAAGCTATTTACTTGAATACATGACCAAGATCCTTAAAACCTGTTTATTGACTACATGACCAAGATCCTTGAGACCTGTTTACTTGACTACAGGGCCAAAATCCTTAAGACCTATTTCCTTGACTACAGGGCCATGATTTTTAAGACATATTTACTTGACTACCGGCCAAGGATCCTTAACACCTATTTACTTGACTACATGGCCAGGATCCTTACGACCTGTTTACTTGAATAAGTGGCCAGTATCCTTAAGTCCTGTTTACTTGACTATAGGGCTAGGATCCTTAAGAATTATTTACTTGACTACAGGACAAGGATCCTTTGGAAATTTTTACTTGACTACATGGCCAGGATCAATTAGACCTGTTTACTTGACTACATGGCCAGGATCCTTTATACCTGTTTACTTGACTACAGGGCCAGGATCTATAAGACCAATTTACTTGACTAAATGGCCAGGATCCTTACGACCTTTTTACTTGACTACATAGCCAGGATTCTTACGACCTATTTATTTGACTACAGGGCCAGGATCCTTAAGACCTATTTACTTGAATACATGGCCAGGATCCTTTTGACCTGTTTACTTGACTATATGGCCAGGATCCTTAAGAACTGTTTAATTGACTACAGGATAAGTATCCTTAAGACATATTTATTTTACTACAAGGCCAGGATCCTTACGACCTGTTTATTTGACTACATTGCCAGGATCATTAAGACCCGTTAACTTGACTACAGGGCTAGGATCATTAAGACATATTTACTTGACTACATGGCCAGGATCCTTAAGACCTGTTTACTTGACTACAGGCCAGGATCTTTAATACATATTTACTTGTTTACAGGGTCAGGATCGTTAAGAACTATTTACTTGACTTCATGGCCAAGATCCTTACGACCTGTTTACTTGACTACATAGCCAGGATCCTTAAGACTTGTTTACTTGATTACAGGACCAGGATCCTTAAGTCCCATTTATTTGACTACAGGACCAGGATCCTTAAGACCTATTTACTTGACTAGAGGTTCAGGATCCTTACGACCTGTTTATTTGACTACATGATCAGGATTCTTAAGACCTGTTTACTTGACTAGAGACCAGGATTTTTAGGACCGTTTTACTTGACTACTGGGCCAGGATCATTACGACCTGTTTACTTGACTACATGGCCAGGATACTTAAGACCTGTTTACTTGACTACAGGGCCAGTATCCTTAAGATATACTTACTTAACTATAGGGACCGGATACTTAGGACCTATTTACTTGAATGCATAGCCAGGTTCCTTACGACCTGTTTACTTGATTACATGGCCAGTATTCATAAAAACTGATTACTTTTCTACAGGTCCAGGATCCTTAAAACCTATTTATTTGAATACAGGGCTAGGATTCTTAAAACCTATTTACTTGACTACATGGCCAATAATCTTACGACCTGTTTACTTGACTACATGGCCAGGATACTTAAGACCTGTTTACTAGACTACAGGGCCATGATCTTTACGATTTATTTACTTAACTATAGGGAAAGGATCCTTAGGACCGATTTACTTGACTACATGACCGGGATACTTACGACATGTTTACTTAACAACATGGCCAGGATCCTTAAGACCGGTTTACTTGACTACATGGCCAGGATCCTTACGACCTGTTAACTTGAAAACATGGCCAGGATCCTTAAGACGTGTTTACGTGACTACTGGCCCAGGATCCTTTAGACCCATTAACTTTATTACATGGCCAGGATAATTAACACCTATTTAATTGACTACATCGCCAGGATCTTTAAGGCATAATTACTTGACTACAGGACCAGGATAATTAAGACCAATTTTTTGACTACAGGGCCAGGATCCTTTAGACCTATTTTCTTGACTACATGTCCAGGATACTTAAGACATGTTAACTTGACTACAGGGCCAGAATCCTTAAGAACTATTTACTTGACTACAGGGCCAGGATACTTAAGACCTATTTACTTGACTACATAGCCAGGATATTTACGACCTGTTTAATTGTCTACATGTCCAGGATCCTTAAGGCATGTTTACATGACTACAGGGGCAGGATCCTTAAAACCTATTTACTTGAGTATATGTCCAGAATCATTACAGCCTGTTTACTTGACTACATGGCCAGGATCCTTAAGAAAAGTTTATTTGACTACAGGGCCAGAATCCATAAGACCTATTAACATGAATACAGGGCCAGAATCCTTAAGACCTCTTTTCTTGAATACATGGCCAGGCTCCTTACGAAATGTTTACTTGATTACATGGCCAGGATCCTTAAGACCTGTTTACTTGATTACAGGGCCAACATATTAAGACCTATTTACTTGACTACAGGGCCAGGATCTATAAGACCAATTTAGTTGACTACATGGACAGGTTCTTTACGACAAGTTAAATTTACTATATGGCCTGTATCCTTAAGATCTTTTACTTGACTACAGGGCCAGGCTCCTTAAGACCTATTTACTTGACTACAAGGCCAGGATACTTAAGACCAATTTACACGACTACATGGCCTTGATCCTTTCGACTTGTTTACTTGACTACATGGCCAGGATCCTTAAGACCTGTTTACTTGACTACAGGTCCAGGATTCTTTAGACCTATTTACTTGACCACAGGGCCATGAACCTTAAGACCATTTTACTTGACTACATTGCCAGGAACCTTACTACCTGTTTACTTGACTACATAGCCAGGATACTTAAGACCAGTTTACTTGACTACAGGGCCAGGATCCTTAAGACTTATTTACTTGTCTACATGGCCAAGATCCTTACGACATGTTTACTTGAATATATGGCCAGGATCCTTAGGACCTGATTACTTGACTACAGCGCCAGAATACTTCCGAATTAATACTTGACTACAGGGCCAGGATCCTTAAGACCTATTTATTTGACTACATGGACAGGATCTTTACGACCTGTTTTCTTGTACATGGCCATGATCCTTTAAAACTGTTTACTTGACTACAGGGCCAGGATCATTAAGACCTATTTACTTGACTAGAGGGCCAGGATCCTTAAGAAATATTTACTTGACGACAGGGCCAGGATCCTTACGCCCTATTTAATTGAATACAAGTCCAGAATGCTTAAGAATTGTTTACTTGACTACAGGACCACGATACTTAAAACTTATTTACTTGACTATAAGGCCAGTATCATTAAGACCTTTTTACTTTACTACATGGGCAGTATCCCTACGACCTTTTTACTTGAATGCATGACCAGGATCATTAAGATCTGTTTACTTAACCACAGGGCCAGGACCCTTAGGACCTATTTACTTGACTACAGGGCCAGGATACTTAAGACCTATTTAATTGACAACATGACCAGGATCCTTATGACCTGTTTACTTGACAACATGGCCAGGATCTTTATGACCTCTTTACTTGACTACAGGTCCAGGATCATTAAGGCCTATTTATTTGACTACAGGAACAGGTCCTAAAAAACTATTTATTTGACTACATGGCCAGGATCATTACGAACTGTTTACTTGACAACAGGATGAGAATCCTTAAGACTTATTTACTTGAATACATGGCAACTAGTCTTACGACCTGTTTACTTGACTAAGTGGCAAGGATCCTTAAGACCTGTTTACTCGACTACAGAGCCAGGATCCTTAAGACATATTTCCTTGACTACATGGCCATGATAATTAAGACCTGTTTACATGACTATATGACCAGGAGTATTAGGACCTGTTTACTTGACTACATGGTTAGGATCCTTACGACCTGTTGACTTGACTACAGGGCTAGGATCCCTAAGAATGTTTTATTTGACTACAGGAACATGTCCTTAAAACCTATTTACTTAACTACATGACCATGATCATTACGAACTATTTACTTGACTACAGGGCCAGGATATTTAATACATATTTACTTGACTACATGGCCAGGATCCTCACGACCTGTTTACTTGACTACATGGCCAGGATCCTTAAGACCTGTTTACTTGACTACATGGCCAGAATCCTTAAGACCTGTTTACTTGACTACAGGGTCAGGATCCTTAAGACATGTTTACTTGACTACAGGGCCAGGATCCTTAAGAACTATTTACTTGACTACAGGGCCTAGATTATTATGACCTATTTACTTGACTACATGGCCAGGATCCTTACGACCTGTTCACTTGACTATATGGCCAAGATCCTTAAGACCAATTTACTTGACTACAGGGCCAGGATACTTAAGACATGTTTATTTGACTACAGGGCCAATATCATTAAGAATTTTACTTCACTACAGGGCCAGGATCCTTTAGACCTGTTTACTTGACTACAGGGTCAGGATCCTTAAGACATGTTTACTTGACTACAGGGTCAGGATCCTTAAGAACTATTAACTTGAATACAGAGCCAGGATACTTAAGACCTATTTACTTGACTACATGGCCAGGATCCTTGAGACATATTTACTTGTCTACATAGCCAGGATCCATACGACATGTTTACTTGACTACATGGCCAGGTTTCTTAAGACCAGATTACTTGACTACAGGGCCAGAATTATTAAGACTAATTTACATGACTACAGGGCCAGGATCCTTATGACCTATATACATGTCTAAATGGCCAGGATCCTTAAGACCTGTTTACTGGACTACAGGGCCAGGATCCTTATGACTTATTTACTTGACTACATGGCCAGGATTCTTACGACCTGTTTACTTGACTATATGGCCAAGATCTTTAAGACCAATTTACTTGACTACAGGGCCAGGATCCTTAAGACATGTTTACTTGACTACAGGGCCAAGATCCTTAAGAACTATTTACTTGACTACAGGGACAATATTTTTAAGACCTGTTTTCTTGACTACAGGGTCAGGGTCCTTAAGACCTATTAACTTGAATACAGAGCCAGGATCTTTAAGACCTATTTACTTGACTACATGGCCAGGATCCTTATGACCTTATTACTTGAATAAATGGATAGAATCCCTAAGACCTGTTTACTTGACTAAAGGGCAAGGCTCCTTAAGACCTATTTACTTGACAACAGGGCCAGAATTATTAAGACATATTTACTTGACTACATGGCTAAGATTCTTACGACCTGTTTACTTGACTACATGTCCAGGATCCTTAAGTCCTTTTTACTTGACTACATACATCCAGGATCCTTAAGACCTATTTCCTTGACTACAGGGCCATGATCCTTAAGATTTATTTACTTGACTACATGGCCAGGATCCTTACTATCTGTTTACTTGACTACATGGCCAGGATCCTTAAGACCTGTTTACGTGACTACAGGGCCAGGATCATTAAGACCTGTTTACTTGAATACAGGGCCAGGATCCTTAAGACCTATTTACTTGACTAGAGGGCAAAGATCTTTAAGACATATTTCTTTGACTACGGGGCCAGGATCCTTAAAACCTAATAACTTGAATACATGGCCAGGATCCTTAAACCTGTTTACTTGACTACAGGGCCAGGATCCTTAAGACCTCTTTCCTTGACTACGGGGCCATGATCCTTAAGACTTGTTTACATGACTACACGGCTAGAATCCTTATGACCTCTTTATTTGACTACATGACCAGGATCCTTAAGACCTGTTAACTTGACTAAAGGGGCAGGATTCTTAAGAACTATTTACTTGAATACATGGCCAGGATCCTCTCGACATATTTATTGACTACATCGACAGGATCCTTACGACCTGTTTACTTGACTGCTTGGCCAGGATCCTTAAGACCTGTTTATATAACTACAGGACCAGGATCCATAAGACGTATTTACTTGTATACGCGGCCAGGATAATTAATATATAATCACTTGACTACATGTCCAGGAACCTTACGACATGTTTACTTGACTACATGGCCAGGATCCTTAAGACCTGTTTACTTGACTACAGGACCAGGATCTTTAAGACCTATTTACTTGACTACAGGGCCAGGATCCATAAGACCT
>CABFWO010008234.1:0-19135 GCA_902155825.1 Timema genevievae | reverse complement strand
CCTCTTTTCTCATTGATTCTATATCATTGTATATTATTTTATGCGTGTTCTTATGTTGAGTGGTGATGATACAATGTACATTATTCAGTTCAGAAATCTTACGAGTTTATAGAAAGAGAGAGAAAGTTTGTGCGGTGCGCGGTATCAATTATTTTAACTTAGAATGAAGATACATAGGTAGCACGATTAAAAAAAAACTTAAATTTATATTTAAGCCATTGCTCTTAATTAATTACTAAACAGGTTTGTTTTACAAAATGTGATGTGTGTAATTGACTTTGTTGTTATAAACATTAACACAATCAGACATGCCTTTTATCTCCATGAAACGTTTTTATCACCGCATACTACCTCTCCAAGTCATACGCATTGTAACTTACCTTTCCTACTAGAGCCACAAACATAATTGGCGGTACACACAGTCCTAATAAAAATATACCCCTGGTGCTAAACAACACTAGGCACTTGGGACAGTTAGCTACTGTCACAAAGACATGAGTATCTCTACACGTTTCCGTATTTATATATTTACACTGTTTATCCCGATTCCTAGCATGCAGCTCGGGATCTAGATCTACATCTTGAATTAACATTACATCTTTTAGCTACGTTCTTTTTTTAAATACAATAATAAATTTACAATATACACTTAAATCTAGAAGTCCTATTTGTCCCTCTTTCCTATACCTACCCTCCTACTAGTTGGTACGCCCTGGCTATATTACAACCCCGGTGTCCCACCGCGCTCTGGATCTAATAGTCCCCAGATCGGCGAGAGCCCCAGCGGGGGGTGGCATCCCCCTTCCCGCCACCTGGGGAGGTGCCCTACCAGAGATTTCGCTCCACTTACTACCCACAATATCACCCTATGGACTTAGAACTAACTTAACCTAAAGATTTATAAAAATGCTTAATACTAACTTAACCTAAAAACAAGTCCTTATAATTGGCTTCATGGTCTTTCAGTTATTATCGCCGATCCATTTTATGAACTGAGAGCAGCCATCTGATGGATCGGTGGACGGACCAGATGCCCGACAGCTTCATCCCAGCATCACACACTTGTCACCAAGTGGGCTGGACCCTATGAGTGAGGGGTTGATTCTCCCGTCTGAAGATGTTGTTATCTTGTACTCTCTGGCTGGTTTTAAGGCGCCCTCCAGTTCATCAGCGGTTCACACTACTGTAATCCAGAGAACACTCCTTCCCTTAGCTAGGCTCCGGCTTGCCTGGAGATCCCCCACCACATTCTACCCAGCCAGCCGATAATCCAATTTGTCTTTGTCGTACCTATTGACTTATTCAATATGTGTCATCCATATCTGTTGTAACGTCACTGTCTACTGTCATGTCACTGTCGCTCTCGCTCTCCGTCCTGTACCCTTGTCTTAAATTGACCAGACTATTTTGTTATCTATTTTTCATTGCAGTTAAGTACATATCTCTTTCGTATTTAGACACGTTATCCACGATAGCATCCAGGAGACTATCGGTTCACTTCACGCAGTATGTGATAAACCGTGCTCGCTTGCAACGGTATCTGTAGGTTCATTCTATCTTCAAACGTCTCAATGCACTCCAGCACGACGTGTTCCGGCGTCGCCTCCCTACCACAATAGCAAATTCCTGTATCCGTCAGTCGTCTATCGAAGAGAGCGGCCTTATATGGACCATGCCCAATAATAAAATGTACTAAACCTGGAGACTCCATTCCCAACCGTTCAGCAATGCTTGGAAATATCTTATGCGTTCTTCTACCTGTTTAGCTCCGCTCCCACTCCTCTTCCAGATATTTCCTGACCTGAAGTCCCGTTGTTATCCCTGCTCTTGTAAGATTAGCCACTTTCTCCATATCCCCCTTCCTTATCCAATACAATGCCACTCTCCTCCTCACCTCTAAGTCCAAGAGCCAGATCCCTAATGCTACACACAGAGCGTCTGTGGCAACAGTCTTGTACGCTCCAGATAGCCTCAAAAGTACACTTCTCTGAAGGCTTTTGATTTTCCTTCTGATTCTTACCTGTCTGAGCCCACGCGCCAGCTCCATAACCCACAATGGAGACCAACATAAACATAGCCTGGTGAAACAATCTGATCAGACTCATAGACAGTTTAAATCTGCCCTGCCCTATGTTGATGATCTTATTCATGGCTCTCAAAGCTTTTCCACATGCGTTCTCCACGTGTGTGTCATGAAGTCGCGCTTCTCCTTTAGCATCACGCCCAGGTACCTGGTATCCTTGCTTCTTCTTATCGTCTGTCCGTCAATCTTAACCCTTGAGTTTCTCTTGAGTACCCCCCTGAATAGCACGTAAGTTGTCTTTGCAGGAGCTAAACTCAGTTTTACCTTTTTATACCAAGAGTTCAGCCCAGTGAGAACTGTGTCACATTTGGCTTCTAATTCTCTTCTAGATGTTGCTTCAACTATTATGAGTATATCGTCCGCAAAGGCAACCACCCCCACCGTTTCGGTGAGTGACTCAATCTTTACTAAACCAGGTTAGAGTGCTACGTCCCAAAAGATCGACCCACAGACCGACCCCTGAGGACATCCTTTCGTAAGTTTTTTGCTTACTGTCATTCCTGGACATCTCAGGTTCGCGTATCTTCCCCNAAGTTTTTTGCTTACTGTCATTCCTGGACATCTCAGGTTCGCGTATCTTCCCCTACAGTAGTCCATAAAACTCATATAGAGGTTCCCCAGACATCTAATTTATCTCAGCCTCCCGAATAGTGTCGGCCACCACAAGTTGTCAAACGCTCCCGAAATGTCCACGAATATCCCCATTACGTATTTGTCTCTAGCCCTATCTACAAGACTCATGGCCTCACAGATAGCGTCCTCCGTAGACCTGCCCCTCCTGAAACCATACTGCTGTTGATGCATCCCCAGGCAATGTGGTGCCTACTGAGTCACATGCTCCAGCTAGTTCAACATTGTCAGTTACGTAGGAGGGTAGTGAAGGTAGTGTGGTGCCTACTGTCTTTTAAAAAGAATAGATTCTGTTTGTATTGTTTTATGGAAGTTACACATCAAATTAACTTTAGTTAAAGTTTGTAGTAGTGGTGGGAAAATCAGCGGAAGGGAAGTTATTTACAGCCAAAGAAGATATATTTCTGAAATCCAGGCCTAGCCCGTTACTTCATAAAAACAGAATATTGCAATGAATTCCTCAGGCTTGTGTTGTGTCTTTTAGCAGTCGTAGAGAAATATTTATTATTTATTATTAGCACCGCCTCCTACTACCTGTTCTCTGTATATGCCTATGTACTAATTACACTAATGAGTTAGGAATAAGGAAGGTTTTAATTGAGAGGAAGTGCACCCACATTTGCGTTGAGGAAGAGTAGAAAACAATTTAGGAAAAACCACCCTCAGTGCACTCGACTGGGTTCGAACCCCAATCTCCCCGTCTTCGACAGTCTAGTCCAACACGAGATTAGCGCGTTTGAGCGTGCGGCCACCGGGTCGTAGGGTAATAGAAGAGGGTAAAATTTTGGGGAGAGGGGGTCAGAACATATATCTGACTCCTTATAAAGAAAGACTGCGTGAAAAAGTAAAGAATATTATAGATGACTATGACAATTCTATAAAACAAAGGGAGAGCGACCTACCCTAAAATACATTCTCAATTTTTGAAAATCCAAAATAAACTTTAAGGAAAGGTTTAGTGTTTAATATCTAATGACAGGAAAGTGATAATAAATACAATTATAAACGAAACCTCAGAGTGATAAACCTAAGTAAAATACATAGGTTCAGACAGTAAATTATTATTATGATTTATAGGCCCGTCGACACAATGAGGTCATTAGAGCCTACTTCAGTCATTAAAGTTGACCAATTATGGATGAGAGCTATTTCCATAGTAATACTAGAAAGAAACGAGCCTGTCCTGACGATACAACCGCTCGACTAAAAACATCTCTATTATGCAGGTGTTGTTGCTAGTGCCTTGTTGTTTAAATCAGGAACGAAAACTGGTGACCATAATCAATACATGAGTATTAACAACTTCGAGAAATAAATAGCAAACAAACTGATCCCCAACCTACCAACCGACCAAACACCATACTACAACGTTCAATTAGACCCACCACCGACATCTTCGCGATAAATAGTCATCAGAGATCTATTGAAACAACACAATATTTCCTTCAATAATACTATGATCAGACCTGAATTATATTCACTTATTCTACTGCACTAAGACACATAGGATTGTTCCGATCAAGTTGGTATAACTACTACCTCTTGGCAGAGCTAGCTCCCGACCAGCCAACAGTTGGTTCCACTGTCCACGCTACGTTGCTTGGGAGGTATCAACGAGGAAAATATTGGCGGGTGTTTTAGTTATCTGGTTGTTGAGACTGGATTTCCTATATATATAATATGGTGTTGTAATTATTAAGTGGTAATGTGTAGCTTTTATGTATTTGTTTTCTGCATTCAACAAATTGGAAAAACTTTGTTTTCAATCATTGGTCCTCCGAAACAAAATATTTTGGTCCTACCGGCCGGGATAGATTGATACGAAACGCTTTTTGTCGAGTCGCGAAAGACGTTGTAAGGGACAAGTAATGCTAGCTGGTGCAGTGTAATAATATGGAGTGTTCACATGTCCAATTCTTCCAAAAATTACTAGTTGCATATCAATACCACCCATTGGAACATCCCAGCTCATGAAGAACTGGAAGGTTCAATGTTCCAGGGCCAATTGATCACCTGATTGGGGCAGGATTGTTTCTTGACTTGTTGTGCGAAGAAAGGATAAAGGCACCAAGCCTTGAAGTAACCCAATAAACGGCATTGGCATGGATACTCTACGGCAGTATTCAAGGCCACAGTGGTGACAAACATCTAGCAAGTAATGTGTCGTAGTTTGTTTGCTATGACGGTATGGGATCACAGCAAAAAAAAAAATCATATAAATTGAGGAGCTCAATAGTTCACTACTATCAACAGAAGAAAATTAATTGGAAGCACACTTTCAAGAAAACACATGGCGATACCACACAAAATGTTTCATTGTGTGATTACCCCTTCGTCAAGCAGCTGACAAGCTGGTCAACTCTTCAGCATGTGCCATAAAATTGTTTGACAATCTAGAAAGAAGCTTTAGATAAATGCTAGAATCACATTTCAACAAAAGTACATATATAGCCTTTATGAAGGAGAATAAATAACTTAGACTTCTTAGTAGTAGCTCAATCGTCATGGGACCACGTTAATAAACCTACTTATTATTTGCCATATCATGCAGTGGTCAAGGAAACCAGCTCAAATACAAAGACACGCATAGTCTTTGATGCATCACTCAAGTCCAGTAATGATCGTTCAATAAATTACATTTTGATGTTACAGCCTACAATTCAACAGTATTTTTTCCCCCTATTATCACTATATTTTTTACTCACCCTGTTGTATTTACACTTGATATTGAATAAATGTATCGTCAAATCCAGGTGGACCCAAGGGATACAAATTTACAAAGAATATTTTGGGGAGAGTCCCCAAAAAACGAACTTAGAATTTATAGTCCTACTACAGTGACCTAAGGTACAGGATCACCTCCCTTTTTGACTAATAAAAGCTTTAAACCGTTTACTCTTGATGAAACAGTTGATCATCCAGTTGCTTCTTAGGTCCTTCAAAAGGTGCTAGGAATCACTGCCGCCATATTTGACCCACTAGGTTTAATTGGTTCACTCGTGGTAGTATGTAGCCTATTTTTTTTTACAGAATCTTTGGCAAGTCAAACTTCAAATTGATGGTGTTATTTCCCCACCGATTCTTCATGTATGGCAGCTAGTTTACTATCAGCTTTCAGATTTGAATGCAATGCCCATAGAAAGACCAGTGATTGTAAATGGCACAATAGTAACACTTGATCTACATGAACTCGCTTATTTATCCCACACTGCATATGGGGTGTGTGTATCGTTTGGGTGACATTTCACTTGGCCTAAGCTATTCAACATTTAAGGCTGCACCATTAAAGGTGTTATCTAGCCCTTGTCCATAGCTGTGTACATTGTTATTAGTACAGTTGACGAAAAAAACCAAAATATCTTCCGAACCTCAACATACACAGAACTTTCATGTCGATAGACTCAAGAGTAGTTCTGGCATGGACTGATTCACCCTTAAGTAGGTGGAAATCAGGGGTTGACAACAGGGTGGCGTAGATCCAAGAATCTTCGAGTGTTCTAGATTTGTATCATGTTCCTGGAAAGGACAACTTAGCTGATGTTATATTCAAGGGAGTAAATGCAAGTATTTTGAAACAAATGAATATCTGGTGGTATGGCTCAACATAGTTATTAAATCACCAATCTCGTGGCCTCCCTAAGGGACTATATCTGAACCAATTGGTGAACTACCAGAGCAGAGGTACAATGTTGTTATTTTACCGTTAATAAGACCAACAGTTGATTCAATTATTGAAAGATTTTCTTAAAGAAGTGAGACAAATGGGAGCTCTTTCAAGCAGGGAACTCTTCCAAGCAATATTTTTCAGCGTCAAACTTGCTTAACACCAAGGGTTTGCTCAAGAATGTCATGATTTCCAAACCTTGCATCTGTTAAACTTAAAAAGTAAACTTAGAGACCTTCATCCATTTATAGACTCGTCAAATTGTATTAGGGTGGTCGGAAGACTGCAAGCATCATGTGCACCTTATAATCAAAAACATCAAATGACTTTATTAGGAAAACACCATCTAACAAAGCTGATTATTCATAATGAACATCTACTCTTGTTTCATTCAGGAACGCAGTTGTGTATTGCCAAGGGAGTAGTTCGGTCCGCTAAGTGATACCCAAATGTTTAATTTGCTTCAAATTAAAGGAGCAAGCATCAGAGCAGAGCAGTGTTGCCTCTTTAACCTACAAAACCAGCCCATACATTTCTCAATAATGGTATTGATTATGGAGGACCCTCTCATATTTATTATGGATCGCTTCGAAGCAAGGCCAGGGTAAAGTGCTATGTAGCTTTATTCATTTATCTTGCTACAAGGGCTATATACTTAGAGCTTGTGAATGGCTTATCAACCGAGGCTTTCCTGGCTGCATTACTCAGGTTTGTTTAAAGAAAGGTAATATTATGAGCTAATCCATACGGCAATAATGGCACCAACTTTACTGGAGCGAAAAACGAATTTAAAGAACTATAAGCTTATGTTTATGTCACACCAGCATGTTGATGCCATCCAAAAATTTACAAGCACAACTGGAATCAATGGTTATTTCTCACCCCCATCTCTTCACGTTTTGATGTGTTATGGGAGGCACTTAACAAATCTATGAAATATCACTAAAGGCGTGTTGTAGGAACCCCCGCATTATTCAAGTGATCCATTCATTATTACTCCTGCTCATTTCCTGATTGGAGAAAGTTTCACAACAATCCCCGATCCAGATCTAACTCGCCTTCAGGTCACTGGTTTGTCCAGATAGCAAATGATCCAGCAGATGCAACATCATCTCTTGAGACGGTGGTCAACAGAGTAACTTGCTCAGCTTCAGCAACGCAATAAGTGGGTATCATTCTTCCAATCTCCAACCTTGAAAACTGGGGCTTGTCAAGAATCATCATGTGCCTCCTCTCATGTGGAAGTCACTATCAGCCATCGTGTATTGAGTGTATCCGGACCTCACGGACTTATCCGAGTAGTGACACTCAGAACAAGTAAAGTAGAGTTGACTCGACCCATGAGGAAAATAATGTGTTCCAGTTTCAGACAATTAATTTCATCTATTGTTTATGATTTAATGTTGTAGTTCGCTTGTTTGCAGAATACTACAGTGTGTGTTAGCACTTGTATGGTTAATCAGGGTATAACCAGGAGACATTTTCGGATAAGATTGGTTTCAAATTGTTACAATTACTACTAGCTCCCGACCGGCCAATATTTGGTTTCACTGTCCGCGCTAGGTAGCTTGGGAGGAAGCATCTAGCATCTTGTTTTTATCGGGCTGGTGAGACTCTAGTGCCTTGTGTGTGTGTGTGTGTGTGTGTATATATGTATATATATATATATAAAATGATTAAATGAGTAAAGAATTAAGTGGTAATTTGTAGCTCCTGTGTATTGGTTTTTTGGTGACTTTGTAAAGAGTTCTTTTGAATCAACAAAATGGAAATAAGTTGCTATCAATATTTGGTCCTCCTAAATAACAGGATATATACAAGTACACTACTACTAGCATACTAGCAAAGTATGTACATTCTGTTATGCGTTTACTCCCATACTATCCTGATTTCAACCCCATAGAATTAATTTAGGCACTGGTAAAGGACTTAAAAAAAAGTTACATTCAATGTAAACATAGTTATGAGCCTAGCGAAGGAAAAATTTAACCTTATAACGTGATAGGAATGGTTAGCGTGTTGTACACGCACCAAGAAAATTGAATTAGAGTACTTTAAATCAGAGCAAAGAATTTATGAAGTATCCTAGAGTATTATCATCCACTTGGAGGGCAATACGTTATATGACAGCTCCAGCAAAAAGACTTCGGGTATGAAGCGATAATATGAGTGACTTAGAAGCTTTTGAAGGATAGGGTAAGTAGTACATATTTGTGTCTGGGGTAATAGTGGATAATGTTTCATACCTCAGAAAGAGAGAGAAATAAAATTACTACTGTCACCACCCTCTCTCTACACCTACAACATGTGTCAGGATGTGCTATGGCCGAGGATAAGGGGAGGTGATTGTGTATACCTGTGTGGGCACGTGATTGACGTTCTAATTTGATTTTTAAGTTTTTTATTAGTACTACTATGTCTATTATTAATGTGATGTTGATAGTGGTATAAGGATGAAATAACCTAAAGAATATTAGTAAGCTTGCGACAAAACGATGTGTTGCTAGTAAGAACCAACATTAAACGTCTGTCTCCTAGGTGGTCTCTACACCGTGTCCGAACCCCGGTACCTAGGCTTGAGCGGTAATACTGATGAACCAGCGTCCTAGCCCGTGTCGGGCAGAGTGACCCCTAGACTACTATGTTGATTAGTCAGCCACGATGGCTGGAAACTCTACTTCTTATACTGCCCCCTGGCCTGGTTTATGACCAAGGAATGCAGACGATGTTTATGTGGTCAGATCCTCTATTCTGTTTGTCTACAGGCTAATCACAACAACCTGCAACACTCGTTTTCTCATTCACAATCCATATCACATAATATTATACAAACACGCCTTCCAATTTAGGCCGTGCGGTTACACTATCTACCTCCACCATATTCCTCCCTCCCGGCTCTTCCACCCCCTACCTGTGCGGCCGAGTTATATGTAAAACCTCACCATTAGTGACTTAATGATTGAGATAGATTGAGAAAGAGCTATCGACAGTCCATCGTTGCAAAATGTGTAATTTGCCCACACATAAACATGAGAATGACAACGCTGTCTATCATTATTAAGTATGCTGTTCCCTGAGTCCTCAGAGTTGAAATTCAGTTTAGTATAAATATTTAGGACGACAAAATCACCAACATAATTACAATGCTATAATTTGAAAGAATATATAGACACTCATTTTACTAACTAAAACAAAAATTTCAAGTTGGACAATTATTTAGGACCCGCATCAATGATCCCACACTCTACTGCGTCACTCTCGAAATAGACTGAACTGCTGTTTCCAGGAAATATTTACTTTCTAGTCCTACACACAAATGCTGGTACATTACTCTTAATTATACCTTCGTAACCCCTACAGTATTATTGTAAATATGCGGATAGCCCTAAAGAAGTAAGATGAGGTTAAGTAAAAAAATAAGATGTCTGTGACTCCCTCTGATTTAATCATGAGTTTCATTGCTTAACAAGCATTGACGTGCCATCGAGTATATTCACTTTTTGGAGAGGAAAGTCAAAAGAGACAAATGTAAATGTTACTTGATGAAAAATTCATTATTGCTCAGCTTTAAATATTGAATCGGTCGCGGAATGAATTATTGTGAGAGGTTGAGCGAGCAAATACATTTAAATATTGTCTCAATCTCGAGTCACGACCTCTATTTTGGGGTCAACACCGAACTCTTCTCTCATGTCAAAGCGAATTTTAGCTATTTTCAACATTTTATTATTTGGTTGGGAAATTATTTTCACTCTTCTTCTAAACAAATATTTGTTTTAGACACATTGTGAGAAACTAATTTCTTATAAACCAAGTTTAATGTGATTTTAGTAATAAAATAAAAGTTTATAAATATTATATTGTTTATTTAGCAATGAGCAATATTAGACAGTGCCCCTAACAATGTTTTTTTGACAACAAATTGGCTAATTCAGATATTACAAATAATTTGCTACCCAACAAAAAAAATTATAAACATTTCAAAACTAGCTTTATCGTTAAGCTCCTTAATGAAGTTTCGGGTTGTTTCCCACATACTTTACTAACCTGGGCTCACAGCATGATTGCTAATTGTAGAGAAATGAATCCGCGTTTGCATATCAATTAAATGATAAATTACACCATCAAGCGTAACTATCAGTGAGCCAATTCAGTTGTTTGATCGTTTTAATAGAAATAGTAGTAGTCTATTAATAGAGTGGATCCATCTTAGCGCCACCGCGCAGTAGGCGACCAGGTATCCCGCGTCCACTGGAGAATAGGGCGGCGTGCAGGTGGCCACTGGGGTACCGGGCAGTGTGCAGACGGTTGGATGTTTACACATGATTAAAGAACAGGTAGCTCACTGGTAGTTGGAACATGAGCGGCCACTGATCTCAAGCTATCATACATGTGCTGCGAGTGTATTTACACATGATTAGAGGACAGGTAGCTCACTGGTAGTTGAAACGAGTGACCAGTAGTCTCTAGATGTGTGCTGGGAGTATGTTTACACATGATTAGAGGACAAGTAGCTCATCTGGTAGTTGGAACATGAGCGGCCACTGATCTCAAGCCATCATACATGTGCTGCGAGTGTATTTACACATGATTAGAGGACAGGTATCTCACTGGTAGTTGAAATGAGCGACCAGTAGTCTCCAGATGTGTGCTGTGAGTATGTTTACACATGATTAGAGGACAAGTAGCTCACTTGTAGTTGGAATAAGAGCGGCCACTATTCTCCAGACATGTGCTGTGTGTTTACTGTTTACACATGATTAGAGGACAGGTAGCTCACAGTAGCTAGGATGGCCAGGTAGAACAGGCTGTGATTGGCCAATATACCTGTTTCTCTGATTAGCTGTTGGCACTAGATCAGGGCTTTTCTCCCTCCCCCTGACCCTCTTTCCAAAAAATGTACTGTTATTCCCATATGTGTTTAATTTTTGTCCAAACTTGTTGGTTCCTGTCCCATTAGTTTTTTGTGTGTGCGCATTGATTTTTTGTGTGAGCATTGGTTTTTATATGTGCCCATTGGTTTTGTGTGTGTGTCAGTGGATCGTATGTCTGGGTAGGATTGGGACTGGCGTTGGAGTCTTTATTTATTGATTGGTGTGTGGGATTTTTATTTATTGGTGCGGAAACATGCAATCCATGGCGTCGGGCACTCCTCCCGCGACGTCCCATAAAATGTTGGCATCGCCAGTGAGGGCGGGAATGTGCTTTGGCCGGCCGTTTAACGTAGAGTGTGAGAAATGGTTCCCAGCCGTAAGCCCCTGAATTTATATTTGTCACAATCCTACCCAAACCCAACCCCTTCCCCATCTATGTGGTAATGAGTTTTACCGGTGGCGTCATCGCAACACTGGTGCCATTTTGGCGGATCAACAAGATAAGTTGAGACAGGAATAGAACACGACCTTGAATGATGTCGCAACCCTCGCCCGGCAATGGGTTTTTCCCGGTGACGTCATCGCTCATTAGGGTGATGTTGCAACTAAAGAGCATTTACACAGCTCTGATTATACATAATCAGGGCCTTGGAAGCCTCACGGTGACTTATAATCCTCAGGGGCCGCTACCCCCCCCCACACAAAAGTCTACTAAAATTGGTTGTTTGGTATCGTCCGTCGACATGCAAGGATTTAGGTATCCGCCATACCAACATGGACTACTGTTGGAGCAGGAGTAAGGTAGAAATATTCCAGAGTTTACGTGGAGTGAGGGAGAGGGAAACCATTGTAGTGCGGTCTAGTAACAGTATACCTCAGTGGGGATTCGAACCCCTGACCTCCAATGCCTTAACTAGATGAGTTACACGCACCCTTTTCTGGCTAAACGTCTATATATATTAATTATGATAGTGCGGTAGGGATGAGTAAGAAAATGTTTCAGCATTTTTTACCTGGAGGGAGAACTACCTACAGCTAACCCGGCAGGGATTCGATTCCAACCCCCCCTCCCCCCCCGCTAGAATTAGATGACCCTGACATTTAGATGGTGGCCCACCGGGATTTTAATCTCGATATCTTTCGCAGGGCTGTTAGAACGGTCGCCCAATCAGATACTTCCGAGTGCACCCCGCATTTGCGAGAGCGAAAAATAAAGCGAAATCAAACATCATTTGAAACTGATTGACCATATATTCCGCTTGATATAATTAGACCAGGTAGAATGTGTACCAGCATTTGGGTCAGGAAAACCCTACCCCCAACTAACGGATTACTGAGAGTACATCACCACTCGGTGGATGCGAGAGAACAACTAACGAGTAATGGTAAATCTATGCTGTTTTACATGAATCGACCGCTCACCAGCGCCAAATTGGTGGTTTGACAAGTTGATACAAGAATAATCACAGGAAACCCTGCGGTGCCAGTTTGGAGGCTCGACGTGTCGAGACAGGATTGGGTAATGTTGCAATCTTCCCCGGCAATGGGGTTTTCCCAGATGACTCATATCTGGCTCCAGATTGGTGTCTCAACAAGACAAGTCGAAACAGGAATATATCACGTTCTTGAAATAGTGAGGTCATTGACCCTGTTCATCTCATACCACCGCAAGACCACGTGGAGGAAGTGGTGAATATATATAAAGAGCTCGCTTGGTCGACTATTTATAAGCGTTTGTAGAGGTGATCAAGATGGACAAGTTACAGGAGCTGGTAAATATTGTTGACGCCGTGCGCTCGCTCGAGTAAGAGTATAAAAGCGCGGGGAGGATAGAAGGCCGAGATAACTCTGACGTGAGGGACTAACTAAAAGCATGTTTTGAGCTATGAATAGTTTTTTATTATATTACACATATGTCTTTCACGTTAAGTTAATACGACTTGTACAACCTAATTTCACTAAAAATTGAATTTATTTTTAAATATGGTTAGAAAGTAGTATCAACTGGAATCTTAAAATAGACATCAAAATGAACCAGAAACAGAAAAAAAACCCTATTCATAACTCAAAACATGCTTTTAGTTTTGATACCCGGACTATTTTACTGTGTTGTCTATACATTGTTATTTTAGCTATGCTACTAATTCAAGCTAAATCCATTTTTGCCTGTAACTTTGTACCAAGGAGTTAAGATTGATGTTTGGTTAAACTTAGATCATGAACTAGGTCATTAAAATCTTCTTTCTTAGTTAAATGCAGCTTCCACTGGGTAGTTCAGATCCTTAGAAGTGGATGGTTCAGTAAAGTTTTTAACACATTCATCTGCATTATCTTCATGATTGGTTTCTTCATCTCATGCTTTTGGTGGTACTGTTATGATAGGTCCTCACTATAGAAGCAGGCCTAGTTGCATTTAATATGTTCCGATACTGTGCTCTTTCTATGTCTATCACACACGTAGCAGACATTTACAGAGTGGTTAAGGCACTTTTTTTTTTGCTTTGACATTATAACAATACACTGGTAGGCAAATCGGAAGATAAACATACTCTTCAAATAAACTTCGATCAACTGTTCATACTTTAGCTCTCTCTTTTTCCTTCACTAAAACACAGTACAATACTTATGTGTAAACTCAGAAACCTATACTTATAATACAGACACAAATTGACTAACAGTATTCAAAATATTGCTGGAGGTAAAATTCATGTAGTCTTTTAGCCAAGTGTAAATTTCACAAAATGGACAATCTTTCAACAGATACAATTTACTACCTTCACACTTATTTTGGCATTTTATATAAACATTTGTTTTCGAACCTTTTTTCTATGTTTTACTGACTGTGCAAGCCTGGTTTATCTCACTGTTCAGAAATGTCAGCTTGTATTACATTCAATAAGCCATAGTTTTCCTGTGGTACTTTCAGCAATTTTCGTTACTATTGGTTCGTCTTTGTTTATAAATATCTTTGAATATATAAAAAATATATAGAAACTTCAAATATCGTAAAATTGTTTTAAACTGCCTTTAATAGTTTCGGGAGTAAATAAATATAAGTTGAGGCCTTCAACGCTGCGATTGTAACCCTGGGGAGGAAGTGCGTCACGCCAAGGGCCAACCTGCCTCGTACATTTCCTTCACATATGAGCCATGTGGGAGAAGCATATGATATTTCACGGATATAGTGCAATTGTAAATACGTTTGTTATTTAATACGTGACTATACGAACCTAAAGTCACTCGTGGGAATTGTCTACTATAAAATGCCTATCTTCTGCAATGATAGTCATAATAATTGGTTGCATTTGTTTACTTGTTACTAGCTAGGCCTAGTCTTGGTGTCTTTATGCTGACTGATAATGATTCATCGTAACTCATTGTAGGACAACCACAACAGCTAGATGACAAGTATTAATTTACCATTCAGAAATAAGGACCAAACATAAATTTAGCAATTCCAAATGTTTGTACAATCTGGAACTAATGCCCGCAATGCCCTTAGACCTGTGGGAAGATGCGCTACCCACTAGGACCAAACATAAATTTAGCAATTCCAAATGTTTGTACAATCTGGAACTAATTCCCGCAATGCCCTTAGACCTGTGGGAAGATGCGCTACCCACTACTGTCAATAGAGACAGCACACAAGTCGAGTACTTTATTTATGTACTATTATTAACGTGAGGCAAATAAGAGCTTGCCTGGCGATGGAGAGTTAAAATCACCTTCTGTCCAGCCTGATATAAAGATTTGAGCTCTGATGCAAAGAACGACCAAGCTATCATCTCTCACCTGACGTTTATTTCTTGTAATTCAAAAGTTTATTAAAACATAATAAAATAACAGACTCTAAATAGAAATATTATTTGCCTGTGTGTGTGTGTGTGTGTGTGTGTGATCCACATTAGTCAAGTTAGTTCATTGCGGCACGCGTCCATTACGACGATCATCATTCTTTGGACATTTAAAGCGGTGTTCTTCGGTCTTGGCAAAACGCTCACTTGCGCTGTCATTTAAAAAACTATAAATTCGAGAAACACATAATTTATTCAGCTACAGTTCTTAGCTGAAATATTAATATTCCACATACTTTAAGAATTTAATAAAATCAAGAAAAATTAAGGTGATATTTCTTGATATGGACGGATCAGGAAATGATTGTTAACTTAGTATAAATGGAAAACTCTTAGGACAAGTGAATGATTTTGTGTATCTGGGCAGAATGTTCTGTAAAAATGGAAGGATGGATGGTGAAATCGACAGACAGATGACTGCATCTCTGAGAGTAGTTGGATGTATGTGGTCTATTGAAAAGAGTGAAGTAGTATCGAAAGAGGTAAAGATGGCAGTACACATAAGTGTGTTGACGCCAACATTGTTTTATGGATATGAATCATGGGTTTATCAGGAGAAACTAAAGAGCAAGGTGAATGCGGTTGGAATGAAATATCTAAGAAGTGTTTGTGGGAAAACTCATATGGACAGAGTCAGTAATGAATGGGTGCTGGAAGAGTGTGGTTTGAAAGTGAATCCAATAGGTCAATGTGAACGAAGCGTACTAAGATGGTTTGGGCTTGTTGAGAGGATGAGTGTGATGTAACATACATTGGTTTTCAAACCCCGACGATAATTCAAACTGGTCGTCTAGGTAATACAGATCGTAAAGTAATGACTAAATCTGCCACGGAAGATGGATTGTTATTTTAAAATGAATGAAACCACGACTATCTAATAGGATTGAATTTGGTCCGTTCTGTTGACAGTTTATTTTTGTTTATTTACGATCTCTCTCATTCAATAAATGTATAAATAGATATTGCAATATGATTTGTTATATTTAATATATTTTAAAGAACCTTTTGGCCTTTATAAATATAAATTAATAGGTTAGTTAGTGAATCTTGTGTCTGTCTATTATAAGCATTAGACATTTTATGTTAATTAAGTTACTTATTATTACTATATAAATACATAGGCCTATATATTTACTCTTGATTATACCTGGCTTGGCGGCATCTGAATTGCGCCCCTCTTTAAAAAGTGTGTAACACGAATTGCATCCCTGTTTAAAAAAGGTTAACTTTAAGTTATAATTCAAAGATATTAATAATTAACTGTTTTTAAATTCCTTGTTTATATAAGTACTATGACAAATTAAATTAAACAAAGAAATATTGTGTGTTTTCTAGACGTTAAAGCTTATTAAATTCATTAAATCATGTAATTTTCTTAGTTAAAAATAATTGAAAATTTTATATTTTTTTATAGCTTTGCATTTAACACTGATTGTCTACTTTTTATTCCTTGGTAACTATTTATATTTTACAGCATACACTTCTTATAAATGTAAATCTATATATCTCACCAGTTTTATCCTTGAAAATCGTCTCCCTCATGAAGATTTCTTTATGCACCACTTCACGTCGTCTTTATCCTTTTTGTATAGACTGAAAAATGTTTGGGTATGCTGAGCATAGCTTTACATTTACTATGAAATGAAAAGATTCGCAGCAATTTGTAGTGCGAGAGTTTGATCTGCACAAACGCGGGGAGGAAATTTTGTATTTTCTGTTACCTTCGTTTCTAAAATATAGTCAGTAAGGCTTCTTACTGTGGATTCACACGTTCGCCGGAAAACAAGCGCAGAACAGAATTGGGGTCACGTGACGAGCTCTAATCCAATCACAAGATTTCCGCCTCCTCTACGCGAGCTTTTCTGCTAAAGTTACTCATCTCTACTTCGTCCGCTCTGTCCGAGCTGTTCGGCACAGGAGAACCAATCAAATCTCAAACTCAACCATCTCAAATCAGTGCGCATGCGCATTTGACAACGCATGTGCTGTACATCTAGAAGCTAGCAAACAACTTCGTTGTCCGTTGTGAGGTGATTTGAAACAACCCGTTAATAGAAAGCGTGTGTATCGATGTATTGGATTGTTCCACGACACACCGTTATAGTTTAAAGACACGCATCGGCAGAATGATCTAAGATATATGTATACTGTATCCACTAGAAAATAAAACATGTTGATAATCAGCTGTTTTAAGTTAGCGTTGCAATGCATCATGGGTCAACATACAGCGTGTGAGTTATGTTCTCTATTTTCTGCGAACGTGTAAATCAAGCTTTACTCTGTCGTCGTCGGGATGAATTGCCATGAGATGAGATGAGTAAAGCAGTCGTCTACGTCTCCAGGATTCGGGAATGATAGTCCGAATACCTATTTTAAAGATTGTTCATTTTCAGAATCTGGGGCCTTAAATTCTCGAGTAAGGGTTATTGTTGGATTTTCTTCCACCAACTTTGGCCTAAATGAAACCTTTGATGATTTTTGGAGGCAATACTCGCCCCACTGCTTGGTGAATAGCCTATTTAAAGTCAATAATTATTGTAGATGGAGCAAAGTCCAAACCAAGCTCCCAAAATTTTAAAATTAAATGTTGAAGAGTTGTAGTGTAAGTGTTTGCGGGGTTTTTTTAAAGCAAAAAGAAAACCAAAATAGTGTAGATGTAATCTTTACTCCCTATTATGGCAAATAAATGCAAACACAGATTTGGAGATACATGGAACGTTCCATCCATGTAAATGACACTAATCTGTTGGAACAACCCATCGAGGTACCGGATATAACAACTTGGGACGCACTATGACAACCCTCTAGCATCCAGTTCGAGGCCTGTCTGCCGGTGAGACCATTCTCTAGACTTAGACGACTAAATCGCGTTACATCCGCGATGTACTGGATTTCTGGTTATCGTGAGGTCGAGGCTCAAATCTCCGATGATGATATTCCAAATGTGATTTATCATTGTGATTTTATGATTCCTTTTCTGTACTAACGCGAGTGCACTTCCTTAGCCAGTAAGGCAAGTGGTTGCTAAACGTACACCCTTCGACCTTACTGCAAGGTAACACAAAGTTAATGTTCTATATATTAGGCTTGTGTTTGTGTATAGCCTGTTAGAAAGTTAAAAATATAGTTTGAAGTTGAATAATTGTTATGCTCGCATTCATTACTTATTACTAGCTTATTTTTAAATAGAATATTTCAATGCATTAATTTACCACATTCAATTTTTAAATTTCAACATCAATCCCACCTTAACTAAAAGAAGAAGATTAATATTACTATGGGAGAAAGTGGGCTATCTACACAATAGTTTTATGGTTCGCGGTTCATGCCCCGTGGAGGGCAACATATTTGTGGTATTATTTGTTTCTTGACATATACCCAATACATGTGGGGATAGTTCATATATAATGTTTTTATCAGTTTATAATTGAAACCACTTATGACATGTTTATTGAGCGTTATTGCTGTACTGGACAGAGTGAATATGCTAGCCGAACGCAGGTCCTTACTGCCCGGTGACTACTACTCGAGTGTCTTCATATCCGTTTTACAACAGGATTGTTTACCAAGATTTGCTTCTAGGATGTTCTAGTCACGCGTGATGCAATCATCCCTCGTCTCTCCTCTCCTCCCTCCGCTGCTTTGTTCTTCGAGAAGAATCTGCATGGGCATAGAGGAAGATAGAATAATGTTGGACCATGTAGACATATACAGTATACTGCGAAATGTAGTGTGACTTGAATGCATTTTGAATCACTGATCAGCAAATATTTTGTCCCAGAACAACTAAAGGCTGATTTTATATGTAATTTTTTTCGCTGATTTCAAAACTGGTCTTAGAATTTTCCTATCACGTATAGTTTTAAATTTATTCCCATTTTAAGATCATAAGGAAGCTCTCTACTAACCGAATTAGTAATTCTAGTTAAGTTGACACATTGATCTCTATAATATAACTGGATTGACATACACATGCACATTCCAAGGACAAAAGCGTGACGCTCAAGTGTATCGTCTGCTACACTGAGGG
>CABFWO010008233.1:0-19137 GCA_902155825.1 Timema genevievae | reverse complement strand
TTAGAGTAATTAGTACTTAAGCGTATAACCCGAACGGGTAGTAAGACGCGGTGCTAAATATTATTATTATTATTATTATTATTATTTCCACTTGATGGTGCCTAAAGTAAGAGCAAAAATGTTTGCCATAACTCGACTCATACCAAGAGACGTCTTTTGTTTCCCAGTACGAATTCCCTTAAGTGTCTTAACCTAGTTGTTAAGACTAGTGTATTAGTGCCCTCAGACTTTAATACATTTAAATAATAATAGTTTTACAACCTAAATGTTACACAAAGTGTATAAAGACACTCCTCAATTTAGGTACTGAGCTAATTTTTATAAAATAAAGAATATATATTTATAACTACAAAGCAAATTTAAATGCTTTTACTTTAATTAACAAACAATTATTGCAGTTGAACTATTAAATTAAAACTAGGGGTTTAACATTTTAGTAATATTCGAATTGTGCGCGCATACTAATATTAATCATAACTAGCGCTCTTTCGTTTCGCTACTTAATTTCTCAGAAATAAAAAGTAGCCAGACTCGCATAATCTTAGACCTTTATTGTAGGCCATGGTAATAATTATCTATCTATTTAATTCTTCCTGATTTATTTACTGTTTACTATTTTTATATGAATATAAAGTAAAAAAATTATTCAATTTCATTAAAATTACATTAAAATATAAATAATTATATTCAAATCAATATATCTAAAGAAAACAAATAATATAATAGAAAATTATAATAGAGGGAAATTATTTTTTTCAACCACCATGCATCTACAAATGAAGGCGTCTTGTTGTGACTTGTTGAGAAGAATATTATAGTATTATATTGTGTAAAATATATTTTCACTCGTATCGCTGGAGTGCATTGAATTTACTATTTTATCAAATTCATAGAATGCTTTGTTAATTTAATTAGATTTCTATTGTATTTAAAAACTTTTTTTTTCTTCAAAATATGTGATATATTTGTGTTTACATAGTGTTTTACAAACAATGAACTGTCCAAATCTCAATGCAGTATAAATGATTCATTATAGCCGTACAAATATTGAATAACCTACAATGTGTACATATCATTTACTAAAATGTAGTTTAATGAGATAAGTTGTTAACTGTTAGGGGACCTCATAGCCTCCTTGGATTGTTTTCTGAGACAATGGGGTGAGAGCTATGAACGCCTATAGTACCCAAGTAATGCCGTGTAAAACATGTAACTGGTTTGAATAGTTGTCAAGATGACACAATGTCAGGTGAGGATAATCCTAGATCTAGTAAGTCCAGGAGGAATTTGTTTAAGAAACAGAAACCAATAGACCCCGCTCAGGTACAAAATGAAACATGTTTGTTGGAGGGGGATGTCGCCCCTCCTAAGAGCATACACCGTCGGCCGTATGGTACCTGCAGCCGTTTGACGCGAAGTTCCATGAAGCAATGGCAGGAGATGTTCGGCCAAGACAAGTCGACCCGTCGCCTCGACGACGACATGATGAAACCGCCGGAACCGCCCCCACTACAACCCCAGCTGCGGGGCGGAACTTCAGGGGTTATCACAAGGACACGGTACCGGAATCTTGTCCGTGACGTGCCCCAACTTCAGCCCGCTACGAAAACAATAAAATTGTCCAATTCTTGTGGAAGTTTGTTGTTCGATAGTTTCGGCAACACTAGTGACTACGGCACCGCATCGGACGATTCAAAGAACTGTTCTCTTGTCATGGACAGATTGGATCAAGACCGTTTCAGAGAAAGTTGTCGCTGCAGCTCTATGAGCACGGTGGGTAGCATCCAGAGCGAGGACGAGCCGGCCACGGATATGATCGAGGAAGATATTGCGACAGACACGGATGCTGCCGACCTGTCAAACACCCGGTGGGACTCTGACTGTAGCGAGCTCGACCAACCGTTCGTCACGGTGGAGATGGATTGGGACTCTGAGGCAGAACTCGAGTGTTTGCGTAAAGTGCGGGAGAGCGCCAAGGTGGTGATGATATGTGAAGAGAAGGTGACCGCAATCATCCCCACGATTAATCCGTCAGGGTATCGAGGGAAGTATAGGATAAATCTGAATACCGAGAACAATGGAAACTCTTACAGGTTGGTTCGTTTTGATTCTTCTCAATAAACCAGACAATGCTTCCAACTTTAACATGAGAGCAGGGCTAGCTAGGGGTTGTTAAATTTACTACTGAGCTTTCATATTTACCCTTTGTTTACCCTTACCTTGCTTGGTTCCACCATGGTACAGCTTATAAGATAGGCTCATAGTGTATAAGAGTGTAGCTAAATCACAATTTAATATTCACATGAAAAACTCTAAAGCCTAATTGAGCACGCTGTAGTAATAACTTGATAGATTAGAATTACCTAAATATAACTTAACAAAACAATTTTGAAATAAAATATCTTTATTTTCTAGATATTTTTACTGTATTACCAGTAAAATAAATAGCCACAGCAAATATTATGTTTCAAATGTGGGGCTAAAACAACTAACAAAAAGTATTTGAACCTTGATTCGACTTTGAGAATATTTAGTACAACTTAAATTTGATTCAAGTTTGCTTTGGTTTGAAAAAAGTGTGCTCGACACACTCCTAAACATGACACAAACAAACAATGCGGTATTGGACCGTGCATGTTCCTTGTAATCTCAACATCTTCGCTTATAGTAGACTCTAGTAGTCTCTGGTAGCCTCTAGTAGCCTCCAGTAGTCTCTGGTAGTCTCTGGTAGTCTCTAGTAGCCTCCAGTAGTCTCTGGTAGCCTCTGGTAGTCTCTAGTAGCCTCTAGTAGCCTCCAGTAGTCTCTGGTAGCCTCCAGTAGTCTCTAGTAGTCTCTTGTAGCCTCTAGTAGTCTCTGGTAGCCTCTAGTAGTTTCTGGTAGTCTCTAGTAGCCTCTAGTAGCCTCTAGTAGTCTATGGTAGCCTCTAGTAGTCTCTAGTAGTCTCTTGTAGTCTCTAGTAGTCTCTGGTAGCCTCCAGTAGTCTCTAGTAGCCTCCAGTAGTCTCTGGTAGCCTCTAGTAGTCTCTGGTAGTCTCTAGTAGCCTCTAGTAGTCTCTAGTAGTCTCTAGTAGCCTCTAGTAGTCTCTTGTAGCCTCTAGTACTCTCTAGTAGTCTCTGGTAGCCTCCAGTAGTCTCTGGTAGCCTCCAGTAGTCTCTGGTAGCCTCTAGTAGCCTCCAGTAGCCTCTGGTAGCCTCCAGTAGTCTCTAGTAGCCTCCAGTAACCTCTGGTAGCCTCCAGTAGTCTCTGGTAGCCTCTAGTAGCCTCCAGTAGTCTCTAGTAACCTCTAGTAGCCTCTAGTAGTCTCTGGTAGCCCCTTGTCAGCTGATGACCTCATTGTATGCTCAGGCTGGGACTCTGCTGTGGGCTGCGTGTCCACCACGTGAGCCCCGTCGTTTCGATGGAGCCTCACGGTGTCCAGTTCTATGAGACGTTACCGGCCCTGTTGGTGATCCCCCTGGAGGTGGAGCCCCAGGAGGAGTCCTGGCTGAGCTGTCTCTACAGCAACACTCCCGAGGAACAGACCCCCCAATGGCAGAGACTCCCCAAGAAGGACTTTTTCTACAAGTGAGCCAGTCCAGCGCCAGTTTCAGAATTTTGGCGCTGCTGGACAACCCGCCCTGCTCAAAGTCACAGTCCAATTTCCGTAGAAAAACTACTAGATCTACTTTCAATGAATTCATACGGCAGGTCATGTGATTTGGGGCTGTCCTTTATTTGTTTTTTTTGGTCTTACTATTGATTTGGGCTAAACACATATGTACTGATAACACAAATATGTTAGGGGTTAGTTTTTAATATTAATTATAGAGGAATTATACCCGCATTTTCATACAAGGAAAGTGGAAAACCTTTTAGGAAAATCCACACACTCACTACACCCGATCAAGACTCGATCCGCTGTATCCTGGAGAATGACGCCTCAAACCATTTGGTCACTGAAGTGGGTTTATTGTACTGTATATTATCAATACAAATAAAATAACAATATTAAACAGCAGCCTAAAATATATCAACTTTGACTGTAAAAAAACATGTTTGTATTTTTTTAAATCTAGATTCTTTCTTTGAAAATTGTGATTGACTGTGACTTTATGTCAGGGTTGGGTTTGCGGCATCGCCCGAGACTTTGAACTTGTGGTCTGAAGTTTGATCCCCGGCATGATGCAATGGGGGGCCGTTGTTTCCTATGCATTGGTTATGTGTAACACCTTTTCTTGAAATTCACTCTCAAGATGGTTAAATTTGTAACTTAGAAATGTTGAGACGACTAGCCGGTAAAAACTAAGAAATATTTTAAGTTGGGGGCATGAGAAAAGTTCAGTATTTCATAGTTTTATTTTATAACTTTTGGCCAAAATAACTCGTATAGACTTATTGCTACAGTAAAAACATAAGAGTTTAGTTTCCCAGACTTGATAATATCAACAGTTCCTGTTCTAAGTCCGCCATGTTCATGACAGATATTCAACAACTGTTGATATTACCAAGGGGAGGAAATTAAGCTAAACTGATATACTGAAGAAATATTTTGCTTCCTGACAGTTCTACTAAATTATGCCACTTTTGCATAACAATTAATAAACAGTTTGGTTATTATTATAATAATTATTATTATAACTATTATTATTACTATTATTATCATAATCATCATTATCATCATCATATATATATAGGTGACCTGGTGGTCTAGGAGTAAGATGTCAGACTTCTGTGCTAAAGGTCCGGGTTTCAATCCTCGGCCCCGGCACAGATTTATCTGATTGCCAAACCATTCCTTCACCTCTGACAAGACGTGTATTAAACACAACTTGTGGATGTGAGGAATGCCAGGCCTCCATCGTGGTTCGGATTCCACATAACCCGAACGGGTAGTAAGACGAGGTGCTAATAATAATAATTATTATTATATATATAAATACATCCACTACTGTTTCCAGCCTGTGGTCAGTTTTTTATTCAAGCTATATATTCTCCACTACTGGCTGGCTAGGCCTGTCGTAGCTTCATGTGTCTTATAATATAACTTAACACTAGGACATGGAGTGTAACCCAGGACCCTTAGATCAGTAGACAGACATGCCACCGACTGAGCCAAGGTGTCAGACTGGTTTTGTTATTAATCTTTTAAAACATATCTATACAATTTCTTTTTTTCTTGGCTTGATCTACAAAAATATAATTTTTGTCATCATATATCTTCTAATCTTGAAACTGGAGTTGTGCGCTCACAGAAGATATTTAAACTCTAGTCATTTGTTGACATGCACAATCCTGTTCTTATTGCCTCAAGATTATTTGGGACTTTTTATTATTGTTGAAATGTGTGAACTCGCATTCAGTTGAGTGGTAAAGTGATTGTCTGGGCTCTGGATGTTGTGGTCGTCATAAAACCATTTGTAACCATTATAGTAGCTATAAAAATAATACAAGCTCAAAATCCAGATTTTAAAAAAATATTTCCTTTTTAATATTGTTGAATATAAATATCCTTATTGATTTGAGAGGTACAAAGGATCCATCCTTAATTGAAGTGTAAATGCGTGGAAGGAAGGGACCCCCTAAGTCCCGAGGAATGGGGTCCATGTCGGTCTCACGTGCGAGTTTGTTCCAACAGCAACGGATGTCTGATCATCACGGCGGATCACTTCAGCCTGTTCACCGTCATCCTGGAAGAGCCGTATCCGGAGGTGATGAAGAGGATCCGATGCCGGACAGGGGGCAGGCTCCGAATGGACGAGGTTCCTGGGGTCGAGGTACTACACCTCTGGGAAAGTGTAACCTAGACTAAACTATCTGTTTTATCTCCAATTTATGAGATTCTTCAAAAAACACTCACATATTTACTGATTCATATGTTAAGAATTTAATAGAATATAGAACAAACAGCTAGATTATTTATTAAAATCTATTATTACCGCCCAAACCCTCAATCTAGGTTTCATTCTATCGGAACTCATCAGGGGGGAGCGTGAAACGCAACTTCCTATAAGAGGGGAAAAAAAGGAAATTGGTAAAGAATGACATATTCCCATCTAAGTGTCCTATCATTCTTTATCATCTTCCTTTTGTGTTTTTTGTTTCTTCTTTTAGGAAGTTGTGTTGCGCATTTGACGCTCCCCCTGATGAGTTCCGATAGAATGAAACCTAGGTCAAAGGTTTGGGCGGTAACGATCTTTAAAAGACAGCAGTGGGAAGTGGGAGCCGTGATATTCTTTTCGTTGTAAGAAACTGACACCGAGAGGTCACAGATCATGTTGCGTCAGAAAACATATTGGCACTCGTCTCCACAGGTGGAGTTCCCACGCGGCTGTCTAGAGTCCGACGTGGACGCGTACCTGCGCGTGTTGTTTGACAGTGAGCCCCAGCTGGAGAAAAGCTCCAGGGCCCTGGCATCACCCATCATCATGCTGGGCCCCCATGGCCACCAGTTCGACACCAACCGGCCCCCGGTGAGTCCCCGACCCTCGCCATGTGTTGCAGGTTGTATGTAGCGAGCCGCTAGGGGTCAGCATATATCTCATATAATTTAGTATTGGCGGTATTTAAACTTGACCATCCTCAACAGAGGCATACTACTCACACCGGTAACACCAGGATAGTAGTCTGGTTTGCTGGTGAAGGTCAGGGTTCATATCTTGCCTTGCTGCATTTAGGGTTTTTCTAGTACCCTGTCTTACTATCTGTTTGTGTTGCACACATATGTATTTTAAGGAAGTGTATCCACATTTGTGTGGAGGGAGAGTGGAAAATGCATTAAAAAAACCCACCCTCAGTACACCTGACTGGGATTTGAACCCTGATTTTCCCATCATCGGAAGATCAGTCTATTGCAAGAGTGATGCTTTAGACCCGTGCTCGCCAAATGGCGGACCGCAGAGACATTTTCAAGGACTTTGACGAGAGTGATAAACAGAAGAAATTATGCTATTTCTGTGGTGGGCAGGCAGTAGACAAGGAAGGACAGCAATAATAAATAAGTGAAATAACTAAAAGGAAAGGAAAGCACATTTTTGAACTAGTACAGTCCTATAGGACTTGAACTTGAGTCACTGTTAAAGTTGCTGGACCGCGGAAGTATGTAGTTTTAAAAACGGACCTCCATCAAAAATAATTGAGATCCCTGCCTTAGGTCATGCGGCCACCGAAGTGGGTGAGTATGTTTTTCATAAGTGGTCTCCCTTTCTCATATTTACATTTAATATAAATATGCGGCAGACTTGGACGGGTAGTAAGAAGCAGAGCATAGCCGCAAACCTGGGACTTGGAGCAGCATTAGCCAGGATAGTAGTCTCAGTAGGTCCCAGTAACTATCAACGATTCAGGGTCAAATCTTGTTTTAAAATTACCTCCATCAAACTAACTTTTGTTCTCGTCACCGCCGGCAGGTGAGAATTATGCTGCCCGTTCCCGACTATCACACCATCATGGCGAGGTTTGGCGGGCGTGCGCGCCTGAGCGTGTGGCAGAGCTCAACCCGAGACGGAGAGCCGATGGTCTGGGAGGAGTTGACAAGCACACACATTTCCCCCCCTGACCTCTCGCGGCACAACCCGTTCGGGCTGCCCGTGGTATCGTTCACCGTCCACCACTTCTCGTTCTTCAAGCTGGTGTGGGACATCCTGTCGGCGTCGCTGTACGAGGCCAAGGTGGGCATGTCGTACTTCCATCCGTACATCTCCTTCTCCATGATGTGTCAGGCGTTCATGGACCAAGGTGCGGGTAACCGCTTCGGGCTGGAGGTGATCTGCTATCGTTCGGACAGAAGACTTCCCGAGACCGCCAACTACAGGTGGGTACACACCGCGCTCGCCGAACTCTCGGAAAGTAGAGATGACTCCAAAGTGTTTAGTACTCGGGTGTGTTAAACAAGTAAACATTCACTTTGTCTGCAGGCATCGCGTGGGGGCCAGTCTGAAGCCCAAGCTCGTACGTCCCGGACGTATCCTTGTACGGCTGCGCTCACAAATGTTTGTGGCGGACGAGGAAGCAGGGGAGGATAAGGAGATGGCCAAGGAGGAGCCCGACTTCAGGGGCAGAGACTTTGAGAAGCAATATGCGTGCAAGTAAGTCAGACGAGTTCTGGTAGGACGGGGATTGGGGGGTAGCCATTGTCTCTTTGTCCAGTGGCAGCAGTGTAAAGGGTGAACTGTGTTCTTCTTTTCATTGTAAAAACCATACTGTATTTGTTCCCTTTTATATTTTTTCTATCCACCTTTCCTATACCTTCTTACAAATATATATTACAAACCTCTTTTATTAAAAACCCTAATATATCTAGGAATTTAATTTCGGCACAGTATTAAAAACCTCCAATGTATTCGGCCATATCTGTAGCGACCAGAAAATAGTTATTTTCAACAAAACTGTCTGTCTGTCACTTGTCAGCCGCTAGAGAGCAGTTAAGTGGTAGTTACTCATTTGATTGATATTGATAGTCTTCACGGTTGAAGTTTAGTGAAGGGCGCTCCCTGCATCAAGACGTTTCATACTGTAACAAGCATTCGAAAAGGGTCGAACACAAGAATAGATTTTAGCCAAAATTAAAATTTATATTGCATCTATTTCAATAATCTGTGTTATGAAGCATGGAATTTTAAATTAATTTTTTTTTCTATTTTTTATTTTTTTACTTCAAAGGGGATAAATGAATATAGCATGCATATATATGTAATATATAAGTTTCACTGGGTATGTATTTTTGTAATATTACATGTATATACACTCTATTAAAAAATACATATAAATTTTCACAAAGACTTTTTTAAGGTATTGGGTAGCCCCGTTGCTAGACCTCCAAGGGGGATGTTTGGAACTGTCTTAGTTTTAGCTCATGTCTTGTATATGTGATGTTAACTTACAGATTCAAGGTCGACACAAACGTGGACAGAGGTACGTTCGGCAAGGTGATAGTGGAGAGGATCGTGAAGAGCAATAAGGATCCTTTGTTTGAGTTCAATCTTAACAAGGTAATACTAACATGAATCTAAGTTTCAGGGGTAGGGGATGGGGGTAGAGGTGTCTAAGCTCCCAAAATATTAAGGTTGTGCTGTGTATGATAGATGTTCATTTTCTAAAACTTGAAAAATGGAAGTTCTCATGTTTGTTAGGGTTTTGATCATAAATTTTGAATATAGTTAATTTGATTCAACTTTAAAACATTGTTTAAGAATTGCAAACAAAGTCCGTCATCACCTTTTGTCTGATTAAATGATATAACTTGTAAAACTATCATTGATATCTTAAACCAAGCTGAAAATTTGACTTTATTGGGGGTTTTTATAGTAAAGTAAATTGATAGAACTAAAGAAAAAAGAGGAAAGAGGGAAAGAGGGAAAATGTGTGAAGAATCCAATGCACAAAGGTGACATCTTCCTTTCTTCTGTCTTCTATAGTAGAAGTAGTCACACACAAATAGAGTAATATTTCAGCACTGTTGCTTTTATCAAACACAAGGAGAAGAGGGAATGTACTTAACATAAACACTAAATTATACCATTTTGAATTTAAAGAAGAACTGTTAGAAACACAGTGTGCCAACTGTTTTTGGGAGTAAAGATCAATTCCTTGGCTCTGGTTAGTATTTTTAGAGACCTATTTTAAAAATAATAATAATAATTTATTAGGGGTTTGCGAATAATGGTTGTTTTCTTCTTCTTTATTATCATCATCATCATCATCTTCCAGTCTCTCCAACAAATCCACTCTCCTCGCACGACTGTACCATCTTATGTCAGTATTAGTACGTAGTACATCCCTGCTCCAAACTACACTCTTCAAACTTCTTCTTGCCTCCCTCCCCGTAGTCGTCAGCTGTAGAGTTCCGGTCTGTATTCCGGCTTGTGTTTGTTCTCAGACGGGAATGGAAGCTGATATCAGTCCGCCGGTCAGTAACGAGCGCTGGGCGCTCATTGCCATGAAGGAGCTGGCGTTGTCGCTACAGATCATGGAGGGAAACAACTGGAAGAAGTGTGCGCAGTACATCGGCTTCACCAAGAGCGAGATTAAGAGCAAACTGCAGGTATTTGAGCCTCCTCTCGGCCAGTGGGGCAGGCAACCTCGGGCTCGACAGGTGACAAAACATTCTGTTTCCTGGGTTTCATTTGGTGAGACCAAAATATCTCCATAATTTTTGTTAGAATATCATATAGAGTGGGGTTGAATTCTTTATTTTATAAATCTTGGAAACGAATATGATCATGAGAGTAAATAGAAATATAATAGAAAATAGAAATAGTATCTAAATATTAACATTAATTATAACCTTCAAACATTCAGTTAAGTGCTGAATTAATGTTCTGGTTGTTAAGTTTGTCCTATAACAACCAATAAACAATATTAACAGATTTTAGACAAAATACAATTTTTAAATGTAATATACTGGACTGCTTATGGCGAAGAAATCTTGGTTCAAATTTCGTTCAAGTGTACGTAAGGGTACAATGGGTTTCCCACTCTCCTTACTCGCAAGCATTGGTACACTTCTTCACAACTCGACGTCCACATCCCTGACACACTAATGTAATCAGTAGAGATGGGTAGTAAGACTCGGGGACGAACACAGATGCTCACATCAAGGTGTGCGAGGCGTGCTGTACACGAGAAGAAGCGAGTGCCAAGTCGGGGGATTTGTGTTCCAGTACACGCCCGACCCCTTTATGGCGATGGTCAATCTGTACGGCAACCGCGGAGGTACCCCAGAGGAGTTCACCCAGGCGTTGTACGCCGTGAGTCGGGACCTGAGGATCAACATGTCGGGCCTGGGAGGGGTCCACAGCAAGAGGAGCTCCAGCGCGGGAGACGGGTCACCGGTGTCCTCCCACGAGTCGGGCAGTAAGACCGCCAAGCGGGCGTCTTGGTGGACCCGCAGACTGTTCACCAGGGACTCGGACTCTGGTGAGGACGTTGGAGGATATTAACTTGGAGGATATTCTAGGAGAGGACGGTGGAGGATATTAACTTGGAGGCTATTCTAGGGGAGGACGGTGGAGGATATTAACTTGGAGGTTATTCTAGGTGAGGACAGTGGAGGATATTAACTTGGAGGTTATTTTAGGGGAGGACGGTGGAGGATATTAACTTGGAGGCTATTCTAGGGGAGGACGGTGGAGGATATTAACTTGGAGGATATTCTAGGGGAGGACGGTGGAGGATATTAACTTGGAGGTTATTCTAGGGGAGGACGGTGGAGGATATTAACTTGGAGGTTATTTTAGGGGAGGACCTTACTTTCTCAGTTCAAAGTAAACTTTTATTTTTTTGAGGTGTTTAATGTATTGATGGGCGTAATCGAATGAATACAGTTGAACTTGGTTATAACGGCCTCGGCTATTCCGTCAACTCGGACGTAGCGTCATTATTTCAGCAGTCCATTCAAACCATGATCTATTAATGTTATAAAACCCTTTGTTTTAGCATCACTATCACTCGGTTGTAGCGGCAAAAACTTCTTAGATATTCTAATCTAAATTGTATTTAAATGTATGTATATGTTAAAAAAATGGCCAATACCTACGAAGGTCTATTTTATAGCAAGCTGTGAGTATACTGGTCATACAGTGCGCTGGTATAATTATAGACTGAATGGCAAAACAAAGTCAGGGAGAGGGTTGCGGGAATCGTGGGCGCTCCAAAGCCAGAGAGGACTAACCCTCCTTCATTGTCACTGAGCTGGCTGGGACTGTCTCGTGTGCCCGTCAAAGCTCAAAGATAAAGATGCTTTTATCGTGTTTTGTAAGTTCAGCGTTAGTTTTGGTAGTCATTATACGTACATTCAGAGAGAAGTCTGTCGATGTGTTGAATTCAGTGCAGCAGCTAAACAGCTTGACAGAAAGGAGAGTTCATAAGATAATTACAGGTTACTACGGGGAACAGGCCTAAATATAAATTATGTAAATACAGCCACATATTGTTTTAATAATCTTCATTTATAAATTAAATGCCACTTGAAATTTGTGAAATGACCTTCCTTACAAGCTATTAAAAGTAGTGGCGGGCCAATACCCACCGACTAATACCTTGCTCGATACTATCAATTCATCTCCTCGATACTCGATACCATTCATCATGAAATTAAATAAATCCTCATTTTGTAAGCATAGCATCTAGGTCGAAAGAAAAATATTTAATTGGTTTCCATGTGTCAAAATATGGAAACTAGTCAATTTGGCTATTTAAACAAATTATAACAAGAATCAACCAGACTACAAAAACATATACAATGATTAGTATGCCTACAGTAAGAAATATTATTACTTATTAAGTAAATGAAAGATCTTGAAAGCGGTATCGAGATTTTTTAGCGTATAGTATCGATTATTGCAATACTAGTCGGTACCATGGGTATCGAGGATATCGAGGAATTGAGTATCAGAATCGGCACAGCCCTAATTAAAAGTGTTCTGTTGGTACCTCTTTTATAGCATCACTCTGACTTAATGTCAAAGTTTGTTTGGCCCCTTCGATGACGCAATAATCAAGTTCGATTGTGTAGACGAATAATTTGACTGTGGGTCTAAGAAGCTTTGATAATATCAATATGTCTAATGTAAGGCAAGGGTCGATAAGCCGCCAAGGAATGCGATTCGGAGGAGACGAACTAACCGATAGTAGTTATTGTGTCTCCACTACTTCTCGTTGTAATGTCGGAGGCTCCTTGTGTTTAGACTCGTCCCCAGATAACACCTCGCCGACCAAAGAGTCTAGTCCTCGCACTCAGGAGTCCAGCTCCTCACACCAAAGACTCCAGTCATCGAGGAACCAAGAGGTCCCACCTCGACAATAGCGATAGCAGCCGCCACAAGAGCAAAGGTAGAAAGGGCAGCGCCAGCAAGAGGCGCAAATTCTCCGAGGCTGCGGCGACGGACTCCAGCGACGAGGAAGCAAACAACGAGATGACGTCTGCCACTTCGGAGCTGCACAGGTTAGTCGGATAATATATCTTTCTTGGGGGGGAAGAGACGGGGCGTTTAGGTCTAGAAATCTCCGGAAATAATAAGGGACATTGACCCTCACATCCTTAAGGATATTATAGATTAGAGAACATAATTGGATTTGAGACATTTTTTTTAACTCCATGGCTAGATCTTGCAAGTAAGTTATACCGACCGAACAACTGTCGCTGTTAGCGGTGATAGTACCAATATTTGCAGATAGTGTGTCATGTGATCAGCACAACGAATCTTCTGTCCATAAATCTCACTTTTCTAAACCAGAGCTGCTACTTCTTTATTCAAGTATCTCCTAATTTGTCCTCGTGAGGCTGAGTTGACCTCGACTGCTTCACAGGAAAGTTCCGTAAGTGCTGGGGATTGAACTCTGGACCTGTGTATCTATAGCCACTAGACGACCACAGATACGGTTGTAAAGCTATATAACAATTAGCTGAATATCTTTAAACTTTGATGGGGCTTCAAGAATACTCCCTAGTTTTATTCGAGTTCGCTTCAAATTGAAAAAGTGGGCTTTGCTCACCACTGATAAAAAAAAATAGTGTAAAATAAGTTTGTTGTATATTTTCTTTTAACTATTAAATAATAAAATTAATGGCTTAATGGCCTAATGGCTTGGAAATGGCTAGAATATTTTAATTTTCTGTGCTTTATTTATTTTTATTATTATTATATTTTTTTTGTTAAATTGGTTCCGCGGGAGTTTCCCACCATTTTTGAGGTTTGAAAGGGGGTAAGGAAGTAAGGTCATTGTTCTTTAGTGGGTGATGGACCAATTGTCATAGAGACAAACTTTCAAACGCGTGTAGACCAATAGGTGCATGCTCTATTGAAAGTTTTACCGTGGTGGATATAAACGTAAACGGTGCAAGTTTTAGAGGTATCCCGAAACAACCCTAATTTCCTCCTCCCTTCCTGCTCTAACCTGGCGTCACACAAGGTAGGCCTCAATCGTCGGCAAACCTAGAATTGGAAGAGGTTGGAACGTTGTTTTTCACACTGTCTATTATTGATTGACTGGATCGAACACTGGTAGAGAGCCGAACCGCGGTCTCCCAGTTCAGAGTCAACACTCCTTGGAGCAATATTGTATTCTGTCATGTCGAACCGCGTCTCACTGGTTCTCTCTGATCCCCGTCAGGTACAGCCCTCACAAACTGTCCGACCAGGAGCTTTGGCAAGTGACTTCGCGCATTGTGCGCAAGGACTGGCGGAACCTGGGGCGAACGCTCGGGATCGATGAGCCTCATCTCGCCAACCTGGAGCATTCGTATGCCACCACGGGGTTCCGGGAGTGCGCGTACCAGATGCTCTTGGAGTGGAAGGGGCGAAAGCCCAGACTGTGTACGGTTGGAGAACTGTCCAGGGCGCTCAGAGTTGAGGGCATGCTGGACGTGGCTAAGCACTTGTTGAAGGTGGTTGAATCGCAGGACAGTTAGTGTTGATGTCACTCTACGAGTTTGACTCAACCGACTAATATTGTTCAAAATTTGAATTTCAAAGTCTAACTTTTAAATAAATTAACCTTTTACGGATATTTTAATCAATTCACTATAAAAATATAACTTACCAACTTCAAATAAGTTATTAGGCCATATTTACATTTAATTTTAACAAATCAATTCATATTTTTAAATATTAGACTCAACTTGATTTGAAGTTTACATCCTTTTTACGCCAAAAACTCTTCAAATTGGATTAAATTCACAAAAAACCTAGTTTTTATTTATTTTGGCCAAATAAGTTTTTGTTATTAAAACAGTAAAAATACTGATGTGTTGTCTCCCATCACGCTCTAAGTGTGTCTGGCTTGTATACGTTACCTGTACTCTTTACCCAAGGTTCAATATAATAGTCGATACTTCCTGCTGTGACTCGACTGACATGTTGTGTTAGCGATTATCTAACTGCAGTATTACTGGCCTATCCAAGTTACAGATTTTATTCTTAAATTTTAACCTTGATTTTTTTGATTCTCTGCTACAATTCCCGAAACATTTTTACACTTTCAATATTTTTTCACGCATTCTACTTCAAATTAAAAATATGTTATTTATTTATTTATTTATACGACCACACTGTAATGTGAATGGGAAAGTGTAAATAAAAGAGTTAAAAATAAAAACACCTAAAGTGAAACTCCACCTTTGATTTTCGCAAGATAGTGGAGGCCATGTTGAGTAAATTTACAATTTACCGACACTAAAGTTAAACACCAAAAGAACTTATAATGAATAGCTGAGAATCAAGATATCAAAAATTGTGATATTAAGATCAATACTTGATCCTTTCGATACCTAAGGATAGAAGGTATTGAGTTTGACGTCTCTAATCCAGACGCGTCAAGACATTCGGGTCGGTTGTGCACTGCTACCACGCTCGCCAAGTGTTTGTCACGTATAGATAAATATTGTGACATTTCTTGTTGGGAAGACCGGTCAATTATTTGCCGAAATATTGCAAGAAAGTGTTTTTTTAAGTGAAGTGAAAAACAGATTTTGTAATATAATTTTAGTGAAAACTAAAAGCAAACATTTTTTTAAGATCAGTTTTTAAAAAAAAAGGTGTGTGATGGTTTTTGTTTGATATATTTTAACATAAATTTTATTTGTGAATTAATTAAATTATAAGTTAGAATCCCTCAACTGATGAGAGGGTTAGGTTTCTTCTCCTTGAGACTGTTTTTAATCTTGTTTTCCAAGCAGGTAGGTCCCAAACCCGGATAACCCTCATTACATTGCACACCGGGGTACTACTCTTTTTTGGAAACTACTTTTTCCTCAACCCCAACAATACCCCATTGGGTCCGTATTAAACATGTTCATGTTCTGTAAAAGCATGTCGAGGGTGCAATCCTTGAACAGTTTCCAGCCGGTGGCCGAGTAGTAAAACGACGCCTTCTTCTGTCTTTCCGCCACTCTCCATGTGACGTCACACAAACCGTCATGGTGGTTGTGTTCATGAGTTGTTTACAAAATAAAAACGGTTCAGTTTGAAACTAATATTTTTTTAAGTTATAAAAAAAACCTTTTTCTTATGTTGATGGCCGGTTTATAACAAGATACAAGTGTGATTATGATATTATTCCATGGACTATATAATATCTATAGTTACCACAACAGTGACACAAAAAAAACATTATTTTGTTCTTTCAATGAGTTACGATAACTCCAACTAGAGAGCAATCCTTAGTGAAGTGTTGTTAGACTCTTTTGATAACACTTTTTTTTTATTGATAATATGGTATTATTAGTAAAATAATTATTTCTTAACGGGTATTGTGACATTAGTGACTTTATACCAATGTTTTCAATAAAGAACCGCCTTCTAACAGTCTGATACCGAACACTGCATAGGTTGTGTGACAAAGAGAGTAACATTGTTCAACTGTACTTAAATGACCTTGGTCAACTATATGGCACTGCTGCTCCTGCTGCTATATATTTTATTTTAAGTTATTAACCCTAATAAATATAAATTGATATGTATTTATTATTAATACATATGTGAATGTTGTTCAAAAATTCTTTTAGTAAATTACTATTTTGGGATAAATATTTGGAAGAATATAAATATGTATTATAAATTACCTCAAAAATAAATGAAAAGAGGTTTTACTTGAAGAGAGATATTTTGCAATAAACCTATTTTATTAAAAAAAAAACAGCCATTTTTCTAAACTATCTTTTTTAAAATACTTGTAGTCACTCGACTTTTATACACACATTTTCTATAGTGAAATTTTTTTATAATACAAAATATTGTTTTTAAAATATATTATAATAACTTTAAATGATGTTGTAACAAATTATTAAGATGTTTATATTAAGTTAGCCTGTACTGTGTGGTTTTATAACGTTAGTAAATTAGAGTACGGGTTGTTCATTTGTTTTATTTGATGACCTTGGTACCGGATCCTTTAGACCTGTTTGTATTTCACTCCTAGAAGTACGGCCCGCACCCCGGAGTAACAAATACGGCCCGCTCAGGCTTGTTTGGTGTGGTTCGTGGTCGACGGGGAAGTTTGGGGTTAGGATCTCAGGCGTGGTTCCCTCACCTTCTTTCCTCACAAATTTGGATACATTTCCTCTAAATTCAACCTTCTCACTCTCTACCCCTTTAGTGATTTAAATGTGTATGACTCGTTGGGTATTAAGATGGGGAGTGGAGGGGTTAGGTAAAATAACATCTTGGACTTAAGATCATTTTGTGGCGGATTGACGGTGCCTACAGTAGCCCCATGGCTTCTTTGGTGCTGACCGACAGCTCACAGCTGATAGCTGACGGCTTTGAAAAGCTACCAGATCCAAATTATGTATCCCTACGCCGAACCATATGATCTGCAAAAAAACATGTTTTTAGCAGCTGTCACTTCTGACAGTCAAAATTTAGATATATACCTAACTATTGACTGTCAGAAGTCAGCTGTGAACTGTCAGTCAGCACCAAAGAAGCCATGGGGCTACTGTAGTTGTAATAAACCTCAATAAACACTTAAAAAAGATAACAAATCAAGAAATATTAAGCTAAAAACCACAAAAACGCCAAGACCTCGCTCGTAGTGTTATATAGCATTACAAAAAGAGAATGTATTTCTGTCCATACGGACCTGGCTGAGTTAAGAATTATTTCCTTAGCAAATGTACACTTTCCACACTTGTGTGGTTAAAAGTCCTTGGCACCGCAGTGCTACTATCTAACAGCAATCGTGGAAACTATGTTTAAAACAAAAAAATGATCCCTCATGGAACTGAGTGGACAAACAAGTATTGTCAAACTAAAATGGGGGTAATTTTAATTAATCAGTTATAGTAAATAACTTTAGACTTGTTTTTGGCCTGTGTCATTACACTTAAATAAATTGTAACTGTGGTGATTTTCATATAATCTTAAGACTGCGTTTAATTGAAATTTAAATGCAGTTTCCAGCCAAAAACAGCTCTCACATTATCTTATTCAGTCAACGAGTGGGTGGTAAAATATCTGATGTTTGAATATTAATGTTTTATCAAACCACCAATAATCCATATATATAACATTTTTAAAGTCATTTTTAAACAATTTTAAATTTTCTTTCCAATAAGATTTTTAAAAAATGACTTATTAAACAAACAAAAAAAAGCAAGAAAAATGACCTATAATATACAACCAGGGGATCATGAACAGAGTTTATCTACAATTGACANTATAACATGTCATCAAAATCTGGGCCCTGCTAATCATACATGCATCACCACACATGGCATGTGTGTTAATTGATATATGGCCTGCCAAAGAGTGGTCAAATAGTTCGTAACATCACTCACAGATAGTGCCACTGTGAAAATAGAGGTGATGGTTCTTGAGCATACCGATATTGAAATAGTCCCACATTATCTCTTGCACTTCAGAATATTGTGCTATAAAAAACAAAGCAAATCCTCAGCTGTAAGATTCTATTGTTTTATCATGGAGATCCTTAAAGTTGCGACTGTTGTTGACATCATCACAGAGCGTGATGCTGATGACCGGGGTGGACACAGGCGAACTCTGGTATCGATTGACAACATCACTCTCCCTGTGATCTGTTGATAGTCAAGATAATTACGTTAAATGATTATATTACTATCATCTTAGGGTAGGGATGGGAGTTTTCATTCCAATCAATCTATTTTAGAGAAATTATTGATCGATGCATCCATCGGTAGTATAGTAATTTATTAGCAACTAATCCATTATTCATTTCTGTTGTCTATAAGATGCAAATTGAGTGTGTAATGTACCATTCTAAGAACTAAAATAACATATTTCTCTAATTATGCAACAGGACTTACGATAGTTGCTAAAGTTACTTTCACATATTCTAATGTCAAATCATATGTTATAAGGTAGTACATTTTTATAGTGTACCTACTAATGACGATATAAATATGATACTGGTAGCTAAATATTTTCATTAGTGACAGTAGAAAATGTATTTGTTTACGTTCTGAAATGTGTGTCAAGTCGACCACCCGTTGTTTGAAAACACTCAATATTTGTGCTGGTTAGTGCTCGATTTTCAGCATAAGTGCTGAAAATTTAAGGCACTTAATAAGGATTTCTTATGGGTGGCTAACTTGATATCAAGTTGGCCACATTACCATAACGCCCCTGCTGCTACCATAGTGCCCCTGCTCCTACCATAACACCCCTGCTCCTACCATAGCG